>QTSX02006060.1:0-37476 GCA_014839935.2 Entomophthora muscae | reverse complement strand
CCTACCTCAAGGAGGCCTTGGAGAAAGGACTTATCTGTCCCTCACAATCTCCCTTTGGGGCTGCCATATTCTTTGTGGCCAAGAAGGATGGCACCCTAAGCTAAGTTACAGATTACTGAGCCCTAAATGAAGTTACCATCAAAAATTGTTACCTACTACCACTTATTGACAACCTCTTTGATGCCCTGGGTGGCGCCACAGTCTTCTCCAAGATTGACCTAACTGCAGGCTACAGTCAGATCTTTATCAAAGAGGAAGATATCCCCAAGATGGCCTTCTGTACTAAGTACTGCTCATACAAGTGTGTTTTACTCAATTTTAGTATGACAAACGCCCCCTCAATCTTTGTGACCTTCATGAACAAGGTGTTTGCCCTTCACATAGACAAGCACACCTTTGTCTACCTGGAAAACATTATGGTCTATAGCCCCTTGGTAGAGAAGCACCGCAAGGACCTGAAGGCAGTCTTCACTACCCTGGCACAACACAAGCTGCTAGCTAAACCCTCCAAATGCCAGTTCTTCTGTGAGTAACTGCCTTTTCTAGGGCACATAGTATCAAAATGTAGCATCAAGCCCAACAGTCAGAAGATACGGGCCATCTGCAAAATGCCACCAACCAAAGACAAGTCAGAACTCTGCACATTCTTAGGAATGGTGGCCTATGTACACCGTTTATTACCTGACTGTGGCGTCTTGACTGCACCCCTATCTGCCATAACTGGCGCCAAATCCAAGTTTGTATGGACCCCCCAACGTGACCTCTGCTTTAGACACCTCAAGGAGAAGCTCATGACAGCACTTATCCTGCAATACCCCAAACATGATGGGGAGTACCAAATGGAAACCAATGCCTCAGACGCATCCATTGAGGGAGTACTACAAATAAAAAACAATGATGGTGACTTCCTGCCTGTAGCCTATGAATCACAAAAGTTAACATATGGCAAGTGTCAATACCCTATCCACTACAAGGAACTGTTGGCCATTGTGCAATATCTAGTCATATGGCATTGTTATCTAGAATGGCAGGAAGAATTCACAGCATTAACCAACCGCAAGTTGCTCATATATTTCAAAACCCAAGAAAATCTATCTCGCCGCCAAGCCCGCTGGATGGAACTCTTGGAGAAATTCAATATGCCCATACAATACAAGCCTGTTCCAGAGCTTGCCATGGCAGACACACTCTTGCGCCTGTACATCTGAGCCACAAGAGGAGAGAATGGGATCAACCCAGACTGGCTCCTCTTGGTACTTTGGACAAAGGACAAAGGATTTCCCCCTGGTACCACAGACATAACAAAAGAAACAGTCATTAAGAACAAGCACTTATTTGCAGACGTGTATGGAACCTTACATCAAAAAATGTCCAATAGTAACACCATCCCTTATGTCCCCACACATCAGCAAGTTGACACCATCCTACGTTACCATAGAGACCTAGGGCACACAAAAAGTTACAACCTCTACAAATTCCTTAAACACAAAGCATAGTGGCCAACTCTGTACCTCAAAGTTCAGGAGTTCTTATAACAATGTGAAGTATGTGAGAAGTTTGTAAGAAGCAAAATCACACCAAAGTCAGTACTACCTATCCAAACGCAACTACCCTTCAAGGTGTGGGCCCTAGACATTGTAGGCCCCATGCTGGTAAACCATAATGAGAAGAAGTACATCATTCCTGCAATAGACTTTGCTACACAATGGCCAGTAGCACAAGCAGTAAAGACACATACTTGCAACAACGTGCGCAATTAATAGGAAAAGAAAGCACCAGCAAGTTTGGAAAGCCAGAACTTCTGATAACCAACAGAGGCAAAGAATTGACCTCTGAAGATACCAATGTATACCTCACCAAGAATGGGGTCAAGAACACCGTGACAACACCTTACCACCTCAGGCCAATGGACATATGGAACAACTAAATGATAGCCTCATGCAAGCCTTGGCCAAGCTCACTGCCAAGAGACCTGAGGACTTGTATAAGCAGCTACCAGCTGCACTACTTGTATGCTGGACTTGTGTGAACAGATCTACTGGGAAAAGCCCTTTAAAGTTGGTATATGACACAGCCTAATATCATCCAAGCATTATCAGAACCCAAGTTAGAGATTCCAAGCAAGATTCCCCCTTGTTCAGATCCCCAGGTCATAGAGGCCAATGGTGATCAAAGAGAGAGAGAAAAGAAGCCTCTACAAAAGAAATTCATCCCCATCCAAAACAGACATGAGGTTGGTGACAAAGTTTGGGTCATAAACATTGACAAAAGTAAACTACAACCCAAGAAAGTAGGCCCAGAAATCATCTTAAAGGTAAACAAAAATAACACTTACCTTGTGCAAGGACTCAGGAAACATAAGCAAGACAAGTTCTACATCATGATTGCCTGAGACCCTGAAAGGCAATACAGAGACAGTGTGAGACCGTCCTACCTGCCACAGAACAACAGTTAGTCCTTATGGCATCCGGGCTCCTGACAACCTCCCTGACAACCTGCCCCCAGAGGAGACCAACCTTCAGTCAGGGGGGTGTTGAAACAGAAGGCTCAACCCACCAGCAAGGTTCCAAGTAAGCAGGTTTGTGACCCACAATCTGATTATCCAGTCACTTGGAGCCAGACTAGAAAGTCAACTTGAATTTCCAAATCCAACAGCATGAACAAATGATGATCCCTTACGGTGGATACCTTGTTTTGGCGCTTGACTCATTACCAGGATCAAGCCACCCCCCTTCACCATCACCGTGTGATCAATGCTATCATGTTCCTATTATCCATAATTCACAATGACTATATAATACCTATCTCTCAATAAAGAATATTATCTAGTTTCTAAACATTTCCCCCTTTTAACTCTGCTGAAACAGCACTGTTACAACACTAGACCTTTGAACTGCGCCAGGAATGCTTCAAGAGCAGATTTCAGCTCCAGTTTAAAGGTCTTTAGAGTCTTCAAAATAGTCAAGTCTTGTACTGAGCGTAGTATTTGTGCCAATTTCTTAAAGCTATCACTTTCATGAGTAACTTCACTAGAAGGATGTGACAGTTGTTCAGCGTACAGAATTGACACAGTTTCTATTACTTCACGTGAAGGCAAGGCTTTGGTCCTTGTAGCCTGTCTTCTTGTGACAGTGTTTACAGTCAGAAATTGGTGGAGCAGGTCCTTGTTAACCTCCTCTTTTTCAGGAAGGTAGAACTCAGGGCTAGCAGCTGGTTCCATCAGGCTGTCCTCTTTGTCAAGTGGTTCCTTGGCAGCAGGGTCTGGATCAAGTGTTGGAGGGGAGTTGTTACTACTAGCAGTCAGGGTTTTCTCTGCAACCTGAATGCTTAGCAGTTTTTGAATCCTATTTATCTTCATTCTTGTTATCATCTGAAGGCTCATTGTCTTCTTTGCTGTCATCTGGGCCTACATGGTGTACGTTGGCCTTTGGTCTCTTGCAATACCGTGATAATTGGTCAAACTGACCACACTTGTAGCATGTTCTGTTATTTTTAGGGTCATTGCTCACAGGGATTGAACCAGTTGTTGTTTTCTTTAAAATATTCTTTTCCATTGTTTTCCCTTTGAATTCAGTTGAGTTGAAGGTGGTAGTCTTTTTGTAGTCAGGGAATGGAATCTTGAATTCTTCTTTAAAAGAACCCAGATGGCGCATGAGTTCAGGGACTGTTCTTGCACCATAGATTCCTGATTGGAGGGAAATGGAGAGTTCTCTGTTAGGACGTACATAGTTAAGAGGTGCTCCCTTTACGTCAACAAAAGTAGCTGCTCCCATAGAAACTAGAGTCTGTGCTTCCAGATAAAAACTCTCAGAGAAATCCATTAGGCTTTCCCCATTTTTTATCTTCCCTTCAGTAAACTCTATTTTACAGCAGAATGAGCTTCCTTGCTACCAAACTCAGTAATAAGAGCCCTGGATACGTTCATGTAGGTCCAACCCTGCTCAGGTATTCCGGGCATAATGATTTTCTGAGTCTCTGAGTATAGGCAGTTAAAGATTGCTGTGTTCTTCATGGCTTTGTCTTCTCCATACATGGAGTTGTTGTAAAGTTGCAAGAACATATGTATGTTAGATTTCTTGTCAAACTTTGGAAGATTGGTGGGTTTGAAGTTTTGGATTACAGTAGACGTACTGTAATTATAACTTCTCCTAGGTGGGTGGGATGAAGATCTCAAGTTTGATGTGTGGAATTGTGCTTCAGACGCAGCTTCTCTTGTGGTGTTGTTAGCTCTTGATGTGGATGCAGCCGCTCCAGGCAAGGGCGTTTCCCTGCTGTCTAAAACAGGCTCAGAAACATAAACCTTCCTTTTTGTGCAGCCTATATTGTCCTCATTGCTCTCATAGCTATGAAAAGATCTTTGGTTGTCAGTCATAGCCTGAATGTGGAGAGAGAGAGCACTGGGGATTACTACTGTGGTTTCTTGTACTTCTGGGTCCAGCTGTGACTGCCAGAGATTCACTGCAAGGAGTTGATTCATCTGCTCTTGAAGCAATCAAATATTGCTACATTGCAACCAAACTTCTTGTTAAAGGTCCCAAATGATTCAATTGAAAGCCTGTAACTCTTCTGCCAGATTCTCAATTCTGGAGTCTTGACGGTTGAAATGCATGCCTGCATTTTCCTTGGCAGCATGTTAATCTTTTCTCATTTTTTCCAGCTTGTCATGATTCTCTTCAGTATGTGCATGATTGTTGTTGATCAGTTTTGTGAGTTTAGCTAACTTAAGATAGAAGTGGAAACAGTCTTCTAGAGATTGATGTAGGCCTTTGTCAATCTTGCTCACATGTTCAGAGAGCTCCTTCATGTCTCTCTGAATGATGGCTGTGCCCTCCCTATCCTGTACTGGGCTAGGTCTGTCCTCAATCCTACTTACAGAACAACAGAGCAACTTGACCTCTTTACAGAGGTAACAGAAGGCAACTTTGGCTTCTTTAATGTGATGTGTAACTGTACAAAGCCAATTTTTGTTAATCCCCTTATGCTTGAGCATAGATCCAATCATTACAGCGGCATAGTCTATCAGATGTTCTTTCAGTTGAGCTATCCAAGCATTTGTGTGATTCTGCTGACTAATCAGACTGTTGAACTGGCGACTAATATGAGTCATTGATCCCAAGTGCTCATTATAGAGGCAACAGAGGAAGGACTGCTGATTATTAATGAGTTTCCTTTGATGAGAGATCAGAGACAACTGGTATTCTAGATGGATCAGTTGTGGCATATTGCTGGGTGAGCAAAACTATAGAGGTATTCCTTTGACTGCTTTATGGTCTTCATTTAAAGACAGAGCAGATTTGGAGTAGTCCCGTTAAAGTTACAGAAATTCCCCTTGTAAGTTGCTCCATAGGATGGCAATACTTCAAGCTTCTTGTGGGCCTCCCCATTATGATAAGATCCCTAATCCATGCTGTTTATTGCTAGATCCAGCTGCTGCTGGGTGGGCTTGGTTTTACTGTCCACTTCAAGTGGGGTGAGACGTCTATATGGAGGGCTGATTGGTCCTCAATCTGCTGAGGATAGTGAGTACTGCCATGTACTGATTGAGCGCAAGAGTGTTGCTCAGAAGGCTATCTCTTGTGCCTGCAAGACAATTTAATTCTGTAAAGAGCCCAACAGTATGGTCCCACAAGTGATAAAGGAATTCTTGGAGAAGTTCTTCTCCAAACTCTCCCTTGGTCAAAGATAAGTGACCGGCAGGGCAACAATAGCTATTGTTATGCTGCATTACAGAGTGAACACCAAATGTCGTATTTGTGGGTATGGTTGTGTAGTAGCTTATTTTTGCTCAACTCAAATCACAACTCTTAATTATCAAAGACTAAGTTAAAAGGTTTCTTCAACTTGGTGTGTATAATAAATGTAGTAGTAAATATCAATCCTTTATTTATAAACCAAGAAGAGAGTTATATAGATGTTGAGAGATTAACAGGAGCCACAGAGAGCCAGGATCCTCTGTTCCACAGCCATATCCCTCTGTCAGCTTGGCCCACTATTACCCTAATGATCAGATGATCATTAGTTAATATGGCTTCAAAGAGCAACTTAATTGATCAGTTGGAATACCTTTCATCTAGTGCAAGAGTACTATTGCTCTCTCATTCACTGATCTTAATGGTTCAATGTCTGTTACAGTGAAGGCTAGTTTAACCAATCACTTCACAAAAAACATAAAGTTACCTTTCTGGATAACATTATCTTTGAAGATGGTCACACTATTGCTCCTGATAAGGAGGCAGCAGTTTGTGAGTACATAACTCCTGTAACTGTATCCCAGCTTCAAAGCTTCCTGGTTACTTGTAATTTCTTGTTGAAGTATACTCCACATCTGTCAGAAGTAGTGGCTCCCTTGTATTTGGCTAGTGGAAAAACAACTCTGGTCTGGACGCCTGAGTGTGCAGAGGCATTCTTATAAGTCAAGGCTCTCCTGTTGTCTTCTCCAGTTCTGTGACATGTGGATCCAGAGCTTCCATTTGTAGTATCTACAGACACCTCTAAATGCGCTGTGGCAGGGGTGTTGTTGCAAACTGCCAGTGACAGTATTAAAAGACTAGTGGAGTACTTCTCTCAGAAAATGGAGGCGCGTGAACAAAATTATATGATCTACAACAAGGAATTGTTGGTGGTTGTAGAATCTTTGAAACATTGGCATCACCATCTCATGTCAGTGTGTCATCCTTTTATTATAAAACCAATAATAAGGCTCTTCTTTACTATTGTCAACCAAGGGTTTTTCAGGTCTTCAATCCAGATGTCATGGTGACTTGACAAAATACAAGCTCTGTTATGAGTTCATCAAAGGAATGAACAACCAATTGGCTGAGGTGCTGAGCATAAATCTATCCCACCTCCCTGATGCTGGTTTGAACGTTAAGTTTAACACACATACTTTGATTCCAGATGAGGCTGTGGTTCCCTTTGTGTTGACTCTGCCTACTATGCTGGCTACCATATTCTTAGCTGAGGTTTCAGACTTAGACTTATATTCCAAAGTTTTTTTTTGCAGCCCCTGTCCAAGGATTATGACAGACAATTGGAACTAGCATATGCATATCTGTTGTGTTCTGAGGCGCGTCACAGACATACAACGGGGAATCCTAACCTTAGAATTGGATTTTTACTAAGTCAAAGTTAGAATTGCAGGGAAGGCTATGTAATTACCTTGTGGCCCTGATCAAATAATATCTACTAGATGTGGCTAGAGAGGCGCCAAGGTACTGGGAGACAGAAAGACAAAAATGTGAATAGAGCTTAATTTTTATTGGTGAATAAGAAATGAAATATATAGTGGTTGAAAATACCAAAAAACACTACCAGGACGGTAGGATCACTCTCCACAAGCATGAGTGGGGAAAGTGAGTTGCGCAGAATCAGGAAACTGAACAATTGAATTTCCCAATTTGGAGCCAGACTCATTTTGAGTAGCAAAAGCAAAAGAGAGAGATTTGTCCGCAAAATATCCCATCAAAGGCAAAATTGAGACATGGTGAATGGCAGCATTCACAACATTGTACCCCTCTAGATTGGCCTTAGGGGGTAGTACTTGCGGAGGAACTTGGCATGCACTTGGGCAAACTGATAACCAATGGAAGGGAGTTTCACAGTGTACTCTGACTCTTGTTTGAAGGTCACTTCTAAAGGACCAATCCACAATGTATCTAGCTTGTGAGCTTGTACTCCTACTCTATGCTGATAGTAGAGAATGTGGTCCCCAATGTTGAACTCAGGCAAGAGAGAGCATCCATAATTGCCAGGAGAAAGCTCAAGCATCATGGTCTTATACGCAGAAGTGTATGCAGTAGCCTGTATATTGATGATGCAGTTGACTAGATATTTGATATGGTTGTCAGGGCTCATAGCCTTATCAGAGGAGAGTAGGGGGGCCAGGAGCAACAGAGTGGTGGCCTCACGTTCATACAGCATAGCAAAGAGGAAATACCCAGTGACTCAATGCTTTCTGAGACAATAAGCAAAGAAAGAAGCCAGTAAGTATAGATCCCAGTTTTCTGCGTCAGAGTAAGTGAGTTTCCTCATGATAGAAACTAAAGTCAAATTTGCACGCTCAACTGCCCCATTGGTAGAAGGATTATAGGGGCAGAGAAGGATTGGTGAGACTCCAAGGCCTCAACAACAGAAGTCACTAACTATGCATTGAAGTTAGTTCCATTATCAGACAACAACACTTAAGGGCAGCCATTACAATAGAATAAATCTTGCAACAGAAAGGCAGCAGTCATCTTGGTGGTGATGTTCTTAGTAGGCCGAGCTTCTACCCACTTGCTAAAATGATCAACAGCAATTAGGATAAAGCAGCAACCGGAGCAGGAGCAAGGAAGAGGCCCTAAAGCGTCAATGCTGACAGTGTTCTATGTGTGTTGAAGGGGGAACTAGCTTGAACTTGTGAGTGGCAGCTCAAGGTCACTGGAGCTGGAAATTGTGGCAACTAGCTATTACGTCTGGAATCAGCAGGCAGAGGTTCTCCCAGTAATAGTTCTTATGAAGCCAGTCATGGGTCTTGACAATGCCTTATGTCCAGTTTCTTTATGAACTTGGAGCACCAGCAAAAGGCAAAGACTAGGTTGTACATAAGGCAGGTTTTAGTCTCACACTTTTTTTTTGAAAAGCTGGTTATTGCAAATGGGTGTGTCTTTGGATAGTTTGGACAGAGCAATTCCAACTTCTTATGTATCTCTCTCCCAAGAGGAAGGATATCCAATTAACTCATACAATAAATCAGCCTCAGCATGGTGTAGCAAAAGAATGGGCATTCTGGATAATCCATCTGCATTCTGATGTTGAATCCTGGGACAATGTAGCACAGTGAAGCCGTAAATTTTCAGGTGGAGAGCCCATCTAGCTAGCTGTCTTTCTGGTTCCTTAAGCTGTTATAGCCACTTAAGCAAAGCGTGATCAGTGACCACAGTAAAATGGGTGCCATACACATAATGGTGGAACTGTTTGACAGCATGCAGCACAGCAAGGTACTCTTTCTCTGTTATACTGTAATTTTTCTCATGCTTATTAAGGACACAAGAGGTATAAGCTACAGGGTGATCCACACCTTCATCATCCAGTTGAGCCAAGATGGCACCAATGGCCAGGTTGCGAGCATCAGTATATAAGATGAATTACTTGTCATAGTCAATATAAACTAGGATTTGAGCCTCTTTAAGTTTTTGCTTGGGGGTCTCAAAGGCTTGTTGCTGACTAGAAGTCCATTTGAAAGGGACATTACATAACAGTTAGACCAAGGGCTCACTAGTGGTTGCAAACTCAGGGATGAAATATCTGTAGTAACCCATCATACCCAGAAAGACTTGTACTTCTTGCAGGTTGATGGGAGGAAGCATTTTTTCAATGGCCTCAACTTTCTTGGTCATTGGAAAAATCCCCATCTGGGTTACCTCATTGCCCAAGAATTCAAGGCGTTTCCTGAAGAAAGCACACTTAGATGGTTCCAGTTTAAGGCCAGCCTCTTGAATCTTTACAAACACTTCTTTAAGGTGATCCAGGTGATCTGTAAAAGTAGTGCTGAAGACTTTTATATCAATCAAGTACACCAGGACACATGAGAGCTTCAAATCACAGAGGATGAAATCCATGGCTTGTTGATAGGTAGCTGTGGCGTTGCAGAATCCTTGCAGCATGTGTGTAGGCTCAAACAGTTCTTCAGAAGTGATGAGCGCAGCTTTCTGTCTATCCTCAGGAGAGAGATCAAATTGCCAGTATCCAGATGCCAGATCCATTGCAGATAAAAACTTAGAGCCTCCAAGACGTCAGAGAGCATCATTGATACGCGGCAAGGGGTATGAGGGCTTCTTGTTCAAAGAGTTCAATCAGCAATAGTCCATCACAATATGATGTCCTCCATCTTTCTTCTTTAAGATGAGTAGCAGGGATGACCAAGGACTTTGGGAAGGTGCCAGCAGCCCAGCGTCCAACAGTTGTTTGAGCTCTTTAGATACCTGGGTGTTCTCCACACAACTGCGGCAATATGGTTTAGCACAGAAGGGAGGAGCGTTACCAGTGTCAATCTGATGGATAACGCCTTTGGCTAACCCATAGTTGGTACTGTCCTTAGCAAAGATGTCAAAAAATTAGTCTATCAAGTTTATCACCTCTTTCTGTTGAACTGGGGACAGCTGTGGAAAGTCTTGCGCAGTGAACAAGGATAGAACTTGGGGTTCATCCTCAGGTAGATTAAAATCTTGGAATATGCCAAAGGGATGAAGAGAAAGGACCTCAGGAGCGCTCAACAACTTGCCATATTTGACAACCTGCCCCCTAGACACAGTCATGGGGAGTGCAGTTAAGTTGGCGACCAGCAATTTAATAGGGTCTTTATGAGAGACATCCAGGATTCCCCGGAAGAGGTAGGGTTTGTTGTGGCCTAGCAAGGGAGGAGAGTATAACTATAGGAACATGCGCTCAGGCAACTCATATGATATTTGGGAGTCTAGGATAGCTTGAGATCCAGGGGGAATGGTTACAGAGGAAGTGGATAGGATAGGAATCCCCTCAGTTGTAGGGCAAGCCATAGAAAGACACTTCATGTTGGACAAATGGATACAGCATTTTAGGGTGAAAACACTCATGGGATATTCTGAGGCACATATCTTGAGGCGTTTCTCAGGGACTTTAATAGGCTCTTCAAAGATCAGAGAGACCTTGTACCCTAAGATAGAGAGGTAACCATCCTTCAAGTTGATGATCCCATTGTATTACCTAAGGAACTGAGTACCAACTAGGAGATTGTAACTCTCATTTTCTAAGACAACAGCAGGCGCGGCTAAAAGTAGCTTGCCAAACTGCATGGGAAGAGTAGAATAAGCCCCTATAGCACGAGTCATGAATAGCCCAGCTGTAACATACAGCTGGTGATAGTTAATGTCAGGGGCAAGTTTGAGCTTCTTGATAAGCTTTGAGGGGACAACATTAACAGGAGATCCAGTGTCCAAGACAGCCTTAATTTTCACCTTTTGGATGAATATTTCCACACAAGTGGTAGTACAACCAAAGGGTGGAAGGATGGCCAGGATGCACTGGGCTTCTGCTAGCTTTCCCCCCATTTTTCAATCATGCATCTCAAGCCTGGAAACTTCTTATAGACAGTCTGGAGAAGAAGCAAAACTGAAACATTCTTGGATACAATGTTGGCAACTTCAGCAGCTTCCTTGGACAGCTCTCCATGCACAGGAAACCTCTTAGATTGGGTGAGGTATGGACAAGAGACAACCTCTTTGGCTTCAGAAAAAGGCTTGGCAGTTGTTGTAGTATTCCCAAAGCATAATTTATAAGGGAATGCAATGGTTTTGGGGACTGCAAAACTGAATACCCATAGGTGTCAGGATCATCAACGTCTGAATCATATTATTTCAGAGTTGTCAGGGATGCCGCAGAACAGAAGCGAGGTGGGAGGAGCCTCAGTGTCAGAAGGCTCAGAGTCCGCTACAGAGGGGGGAATTGAAGAAGACTGAGAAGAATTGTCAACCAAGAGTTTCTCTGCCTCTAGGCTGACTGTTCTTTTACCACCTACTCCTTGGGATCAGCTCCTTCAACCCAAGGATTGGTGCAGACTTGAGAATGGTGACCTATCTGGCCACAGTTATGGCAACCTTGGCGTCTAGGAGGATTATGTGAGTTCATGGTGAGGATGCAAGGGCCACAAGAAGACAAACCAGAATTAGAGGCAGCACAATCCTCTGCACAACTGCTCCAGAATGGGTAAGGTTCATATCCTGCAACAGTGTCTTTATCCTCTTCATAGAGAAAAGCATGGCATTATGAGCCTTAAAGTGGAGACATAGAAGCTGATTAACCTTGAGGGCTTGAGCACAAGCCATGTCAGCTTTGTGCACTGACAATTGTCTGCTTGTTATCAGTTGCTGCCCTTCCATTTAGAATCTATCTGCAAATTCAGCTAGAGTTTCCTTAGGTTTGAAAGCAATATGCATTAAGGTGTCCTTCTTCACTTCCAAACTAAGGCCATCACCAAATTTGCCAATCAGAAGCTGCTTTATTTCTTCCCAAGTCTCAATGGTGGGCAACTTTGGTACTACTACCTCCTGAAAGGTTGGGTGCAGGAAGGTTAGAATGTGCTCCTTCTTAACCTCATCAGAGGCTCTCCTCATGGCAGTTTCATAGATAGTTAGGAAAGCTGCAATGATAGAAGTTTTGGGGTTGAAGACTTGCTTAAACGTAGGTTTAAAGTGTGCTTTGGGAGTTGGACCTCCATTGTTCCTATCAAGTACATTTATAAGCGGGGAGAATTCTGCTTCAGACTTGGAGGGGGCTGCCTGGCCCACAGCTGACAAAAACTCTCTTCAAGAGTAGTCAAGGTCTCAGCAGTGCGGGCACCCATATTATTAGCTAAGGTGGTTTTTTTCTCAGTGTTGTGTTTGGCTCCTGGGGATGACATCCAAGAGGACATAACAAGAAATCTTTATAACAAAAGATTTGAGGTTCAAAGCTAGCCTTAGGTTAGCCTTCAGGGAAAAATTAAGGGCACATACCTTAATTTCCTGGAAAACAAGGTGTATATGTCCTTTTGGCAAAAAGGACAGGAAAAAGCTTGAAGATTATTAAAGCCAACACAAATGTGGATAAACTAGTCTTTATTAGGAGAAACAATTCTACTTTAAATAGTAGACAAGGGATGGTGATCACTCATTAGGAAGACAGAGTGGCTGAGGGGGTCACGTTGGGATGAGGTCATACCAGGATCAGTCACAGACAGGTACAACAATCCAGAATGGGTGGATATTAGACCAGAACCATTTTCAGAAGGTAAGGAATATCCAAAATCAAAAGCAAACCCAGTCAAATCTTTGCAGCTATCAATATTTGAAGGCCATATCAAAATAGCATTAATGGCGCAATTTACAACACTCAGTAATTTCTAGGCGTTGGCCCTGAGTTGTTACTACTGTGGAAATCTCAGCCAGTCAGGGGTAAGGGAAGGACCCACTGAGAGGCAAGGGACAAATCTGTCATTCACTGAATCAATTAATTCAATCATTTCTTGCACATCTTTATCAAGTTTGGAGTGGTCCTGTTTCAAGTGGTCCACCTCATTAGCTAGAGCAATCAACTCTCTAGCACAGTGGATTTTAGGGGCTCCTGGAAGGCCAGGGCAGCAGCCATCTTTGTCAATAACCCCAGGTGGACTAGCAGCAGTTTAAATCATTTTTTGTAAGGCAGCAACCTCTATCTGTAGCTCAGCAACTTGAGTTGTCAAAGCAAGCACTTGTGAATCTGGCTGAGGCGCTTTGATAGGACAACTTTGACTGTGGGTGGATGCTTGCAGCTTTCAAATGGCATCCCATAGCCTCTGTTCTCTATCCACCAAATCATCAGATGGAGGAGAAGGCGGGGCATCTGGCTTGGACGTAGACAATTCATTCACTTGAGTCTGGAGTTTGGCAATGACAGCAGCAGTGACAGCCCTTTCTTGATCAAATTTTCACCAAGCTTGCAAAGGCCTCTGGCAGCAAGGTCTGCTACTTGTTGCAGTTGATCAAAGGAGTAAGCGCAGAAAGCATTGAGCTGTTGTACAAGTTGTTCAAAGTTGGTAAGATAGGTGTTCAAGGTAGAATCTACTTGAGTTTGCCAGGGTTGTTCTAACTGATGAAACTCATATAGTTGCTCCCTAACGTACTCAGGGATGGATTGGCGCATTTGCTCAATGGAATTAACTAAGCAAATTTGGTAAGTGACAGAGTCAAAGCTGATTGTCTGAAACCAAGGAAAACAGGGAGTGGATCCACTATTGATAGGCAGCAAACTGATCCCAATGATGAGTGATGGCTGCTTGTAGAGACAAAATCTTCTGAATGTGGAGCCCTAACACCATTTGATGGTGGGCTAAGGTAGGTTGTACAAATAATGACAATAAGTGATCAGCAGAGCCAGCTGCTGAGAGGAGATGCTGTGGAAATTGTGGAGCCACAATCAATTAATAGTATTCCGCTCAACTGAACTATAGCTGAAGGCAAGGGATGGCCCCATCACAGGCTATCCCAAGAGCTACTGCCATAACTTGTTCCAATTCAGGGATACCCAAAGGGTAGGCCAATAGTCAGGGACCATTCCCAAGGTTTAGCACAATAGGGACAATAGGTGGGTCTGCAATTTCTTCCTCAATAGAAGGACTGGTGATTACAGGGGAAGTTGGCTCTTTTATAGGAGGAGGCAAAGGACCTGAAAACGTGGTTGCAAAGGGACAACCAAGGGGCTTACAGCCCCTATAGTGAGCACCATTTTTGTTGTGTTCTGAGGTGCGGCACAGACACACAATGGATAATCTTAACCTTAGGATTGGATTTTTACTAAGTCTTGGTTAGATAACAGGGAAAGCAATAGCATTTACCTTGCGGCCCTGGAAGAATAATCTCTAAGAGTTGTGGCTGGAGAGACGCAGAAGTGCAGAAGACACAAAGACAAAAATGTGAATAGAACTTAATTTTTATTGGTGAATAAGAAATGAAATATATAGTGGTTAACAATACCACAAAGCACTTACAGGACGGTAGGATCACTCTCCACAAGTGTGAGAGAGGGGGGCTAAACTAACTAAGTTTGGCTCCCATCTGGGCAAAACAAACCACCAGGATGCCGCCCAGTGGAGAACTGGGACGGCCACTCAAAGGGGGTACCACAGGGAGGAAACAGAGGACAGCTGAGGTAATTATACATTCAGTGCCATCAGCGCCACACTGGTAAGCAACCAGGGCGTACAGGTGGGGGCAGGAGGAGGCATCACGGGGGCGCGTAAGGGCACCAAGCTACTCTTCTCCAGGTTGGGGAAGGAGGGCATTGGCGCCTCCTCACACACAGGAGCAAGAGAAGCATAGTCAACGTCACCCAAATCCAGGTCATCACACGTCAAGCTCTTCACCACATCCTCTCTAGAATAAAAGAGATTGCCGGGAAGACTCAAGAGGCTGGGAGGATCTTCACTCATGAGCCGCACAGAAGAGGAGATTCTTGACTACAGGTCTGGAGAGATCAACCACAGGAGGAGCAGAAAGAAGCTCAAGGAAAATACAACAAATTTAATAACTGGGAGTATCATAGTTGCGTTCTCCTTGGAATTTGGAGAAGAATAGTAAAGTTTTTGGGATTGAAAGCAACAGAATTGACCCCAGTAGGGATAACCACAAACTGTAAGGAAAAGGAAGCAGCAGAACAAGTCTGGAGGCCTTGGATGTGATTGTGGGTGTCTTGGGCAAAAACAAAAAAACAGAAAGCAGGTTTGAATCAAGGAATTCAAAGAAAAACTCAAAGTTACAATAGGTATTATTTTGAATTTTAAATGAAATTTAGGTTCAAGCCATATTTTAGTAAGCAAAAGCAAAAACAGAAGAGAACTATACGCCCAAGCTCCTTCAGAGAGAGCCAGAGGAGAAGTTGGGTTCAAACCAGGCTGCCACAAGGTAAGTTTAACAAGCACTATTAACACTTTAAAATTTAAAACTATGGAAACTCCAAACTGGGGCTCCACCACTGCAATTTTAAAATTTAATTGGAAACACCAAACTTTTAATCTTATTAGAAAATAGACAAGCAGGGGACTTTCATACCCCTTGCTGCAATAAAAGGGATGTGTTGCAAGGAAATTGATCACATGACAGTTGGCTCAGGATCCAATTGGCTAGCAGAAAAACTTTGCTGGATAGGCCCAGGGAGACTGGAGAGTTTCACTTTAATTTCCGCAGTCTGCTCTGATTGGCTAGAAGGGGTACCAGGCATTTAGAGTTCAACTGAGTTTTCAGGTGTTGATGTGGCAACCTTTTATTGGCTAGCTCTGATAGTTTTTAAAAGTGGGTGACACCAGGCTAATAAGTAGTCTAAATTGACCAATGTTTCTTCCCAGGAGGGTGCAACCAAGGGCAAGGAATCTGCGGGATAGGCTAACACAAACCTCTCATCAACTGTGTGTGCTAAATCCTCTAAAGAATGAAGAGGTTTGGCTGACATTTTTGGGCTTTTCTTGGTACAGCGGGGGAAGATTGTGCAATCCAATGTCAGAGGTGGCAGTGAATATACAACAAGCATGAGTGGGGCAAGTGAGTTGCGCAGAATCAAGAAACTGAACAATTGAATTTCCCAATTTGAAGCCAGACTCATTTTGAGTAGCAAAAGCAAAAGAGAGAGATTTGTCCTCAAAATATCCCATCAAAGGCAAAATTAAACCATGGTGAATGATAGCATTCACAACAAGAAACTAGATAGTAATCTTTATTGAGAGATAGAGATTATATAGTCAATGTGAATCCAGGATAACAGGAATATGATAGCATTGATCACACGGTGATGGTGAAGGGGGATGGCTTGATCCTGGTAATGAGTCAAGCGCCAAAACAAGGTATCCACTGTAAGGGATCATCATTTGTTCATGCTGTTGGATTTGGGAATTTGAGTCACCTTCCTAGTTTGGCTTTAAGTGACTGGATAATTGGATTTCAGATCACAAACCTGTTTACTCAGAACCTTGCTGGTGGGTTGAGCCTGCTGTTTACACTGGAAGTGGTGAATCTCTGTAAAAAGTGGATTGAGGTGAAGGCAGTGCAGCACAAGAATGGGTACCAGATAGCTCCTTTCATTGAGAAATGTTTGATCCTGAGACATGGGTGTCCATAGAGGATCATTTTAGATCAGGGGCCGCCCTATGCTAGCCAGGAAGTGAAGGAGATGTGCGCAAAATGGAATGTACTACACAGCCTTGCGTCCACTTATCACCCAGAGTCAAATGAGTTGGTGGAAAGAACCATATGGACTCTGAGGCAAGACACAGAGCAGATTGCTGATGGGGTTCTAACAAATTGGAGAACACACATGGCTCATACAGTAATGGCTCACAGATTGATGCCACATTCCAGTACTGAGTTCAGTCTGTTCAAAATGTTGTACGGAAGAGAAGTGTTGCTTAGTGATAAAGTAGGGCGCGTGAGCTACCAGACATGGGAGAACCATGCAGAGGCAGTGGAGGCTCATGCTAAGCTGATTTGGGAGGTGTATGGACAGGCAAGAGAGAAGTTGTGACAGGTGCAGTTTATACACCAGTCAAAGTGGAATGCACAGAATAGGTTCAGGATGAACCCACAGTTCAAGGAAGAAGACCTGGTGTGGTTTGATCATTGCAGGCTGCTGAAGACCACAAGGTGTAGATTGCAGTGATGGATTGGTCTGTTCTTTATTAGTGATGTGTTGCCAGGACCAAAATTCCAGTTGAGGGGAATGGTGAGGTGCTGGGTAGGAAACTAGAGAGAGTTCATCCACAGTTCTTAAAGCGGTTTGAAGGCCAAATGCCCTTGAGCCTGGATTAATTTGTGAAGATAGATGCTATCTTGGGGAGGAGATATGTGATAATCCACATGGGAGCAGTTTTTCAGGTGAGGATTGATTTGGCTTCAAATAAAGACACTATGCTAAAGATAGTCCATGTGTTGTTGGTTTGTAGCAGGTAGAGGCCTAGTAGAGAATAATGGCTACTAGGGAAGATAGTCCTTGCTAGTAGGTAACAAAAAGCTACTAGAGGCATATAATGTCCCCACCTGGCAGGAGATATTGGCTGCTGTGAGCTAGAGGACCTCACTCAGCAGGGAGCTGTGGCTGCTAGGGGTGAGGAATGAGATAGCTCAGCAGGGAACTTTAGCTGCTTGGGGTGGGGATTAATCCAGCCTGGTGGGTAGCGTGTGCTACTCAGGCTGGATGTTGTTGACATCCTGGTAGGTAACATGAGCTACCAGGGAGGGGAAGAGCTTTGAGAGCTCTAAGTACTTCAATACACTTACAGGAGGTCTGTAAGCAAGTACTCTACCTAACAGACTGGTAGGGTGTCCTTGTTTATGCCCCTATGGGAGCTTTGGGGAGGCCCCAAAGTGAGCATTAGTAAGCATGGATATGCTCAGGGGTGTCACCAGGGTGGTTGCTTGGGTAAGCAACTTCAGAAATTGGTGTGATCAGGCCTCTGTGAAGTAAAGCTGGTTACTTAGCAACTAGAAGCTCAGACTTAATCACCTGGTTGAGTAAAGACAACTGCATAGACTTTATTTATCTATGGTTGGATGGCCTAAGTGATTGCCACTTGCAAGAGACCAATCAAACGCCAGAAACAATTTAGACTCATTCCTGGGTCTACAGGTTCTGGTAACAGGGACTGATATAAAGAACTGATGTGGCTCATAGTGTGGGATCAATAGTGAAGACTAGTAAGACAGACTGTAAGATCACAGTGAAGACTAGTTGAGGAACTTTTGGATCATTTTGAAGTTTGGAATCAAGATGGTTCATGATACAGTTGGAACCAAGGTGGTTCATAGTAATGAATAGCTGGAGAACTAGAAGATCATGATTCAGGATTAGCTGGACAGGATGCAGGAGTAGCCAAAGGACTAGAAGATCATGATTCAGGAGTAGCTGTTCAGGATGCAGGAGTAGCTGAAGGACTGGTTTAAGTTGCTTGATGACTGGAAAGTGATGTTTACTAGACTAAAAAGGGCTGAAAATAAGTGAGGAAGGACCAGAAGATGATAGTGCAGGACTAGCTGAGGAGCTGGAAGATGGCTTAGAAGGACTAGCTATAATGAATACAGGAGCTAGAATACTGGTTTTGGTTTCTTAAAAAAGGAAATAATAAGGAAGAAACAGTTAAATAATGATTTAATGCTGCCAAAATATGATAGAAAGATTATATTAATTATCATATAAAAAGAAAAAAGAGAAAATAAAAATATCTTACAGAAATTAAACTGTATTTTATTAAGGAGCTGATTGAGTAAGAATAAGCTAGAAAGAGGCCAGAAATAGGACAGGGAAACTGTGAGAACAGGAGTCAGAATTTCACTAAACTGATTGAGAGAGACAAAAGGCGGGTTCAAATTGATAAAATGGTTGAAAAAGCGCAGGAAAACTCAGAGAAACATTGGAGAATTGAGGGTTCAAAAATCCCCTATGTAAAACATAGGCAAAAGCGCTCAAGTTTTGCTGGGGAAACGTGATGGGAACTACAGCCAAACCATTCAAAACGTGGAGCAGTTTTTTATCCAGAGAAAGACAGCTCTGGGTTCAAATCATAGTCAAGAGCAAGTCATTTGGGTGAACTATTTGGCAAAACCATTTAATAGAGGACTTTGATTGGCTGTGAGTCAAAACCTAATTGTTCAGTGTTTTTTAGGCTTTATGTGAAGAGTTAAAGCCTAAAAAATGAGGAGAAGAAGCAGAAAATTCAGGGCTTTCATTGGCTAAAAGTAAGTTAAAGTTTGATATATTGTAAAGATAGAAAAACTGGATAGTTTAAGCTTTGAAAAACAAGAGTTCTGAGAGATATTTTGGACTGAAACAAGGGTTATAAAAGGGGGAGCTATATGAGACTATTCAGGGACTAGATAAAGTGGATTACAAAAGCTGCAAGGACTACAGAAGGAGCTGAAGACCAAGATAAAGGTGATAGAGCTGGGAATAAAGAACTAGATCTGGAGCAAAGCATAGGAGCCCAGGATTGAAGTGCAGGAGCCCAAGACCAAGTAAATGGAGTCCAAGAGATTGTTGGAGGACTTCAAGTATTGGAAATCCCATATTTTTCCATACCCAGGTAATATATCAGAAGGTTTCTAAGGGAATCTTCCTTCTGAAAGTGAATAAAAGTGTATTTCAACCCCTGCCAAAATTTTCCAGTGATACAGTTACAAGCCCTATGAGTGAACTACCCCATATCTTTTACCCTGGCCAAGGGGAGGAAGATACATATTACCAAGGTTGTAGAAGATTTGCCTCTAGTAAGTCTGCCCAGGAGGAGTGGGAAAAAGTGACTAGGCATCTTGAGATGACAGATAGGGGAAGAAGTTTATAGGGAATGAATTTACTAGGCTGTTACAGGATTGGTACAGACCCACGGAGGGGTTGGCACCAGCTGAAGTACAGGTTCATGGTGGGGATGCCCGCCTGGTAATTGAAAAGGTTCTGGAAGAGTTTGCACTTATGCAGGCCAAGTACAAGCTTCTAGCAAGCCACCTCCCACTACTAGGAAATGACAAATCCTCCAAGCTGGTCCCTGGCTACAACCCAGGACACACTTTGGGGACTAGTGACCAGGAACCCCATACCCGCGCTCTCATTGGTGGGACTAACAGGATCCTTTTTCAGGTGAGGCATAAGCACAAGCAGCTCTGGGTTTATCAATCTCAGAAGTTTCTCCAAAATCAAATTTGGCTCTGATTTGAGCCCAGGAAAATGCAGACAACCAGGCGGCTGGGTCTGCAGGCTGGCAGCCTGCAGGATATCAGGGGTTGAATCCCGTAGCTGGGGTTCTATCACATGCACAATTGACAAGAACTTGTCACTTATGACAGTTGGTCTTTTCTTGCTTGATGGTCAATATCAATATAGCCCAGTCCATGTGGGGGTTATTCTTCCTCAACCAGTCCAGGCCAAGACCACGTCAAGTCTGGTGAAGTCTTTGAGAGGTACTAGGATGGTAAAGTGGAGGTTCTCTAGCGTGATAAAAAAGGGGCAGTTTCTTGTATAACAGTAATGTAATGTTCATCAGCTAAAATCATGTTTTTAATCTGCTAAGAATTAGTAGCTAGCTTAAACTTTTTCAAAAAGTTGCTATTGACAAGGGTAAAATCTGTGCCTGAATCCAAGAGTGCTGAACCTGTGTAACTTCAAAGACAGAAATGGTAAGACACAGTTTATTGGGGTATCATACAATGATGTAGAGCTGTGATGATCCACATGTAAACAGTTTTGCAGGTGAGGGTTGATTTGGCTTCAAATAAAGACACTATGCTAAGATGGTCCATGTGTTGTTGATTTGTAGCAGGTAGCAGCCTGGTAGGGAATAATGGCAACAGCGCCCATGTTGACACTAAAAATGTTGACAGTGGCCATATCTACACTTTTAATGTTGACACTATTGTAAAGTGACAACCTGGATTTACATAATGTTGTCTCCTGGATGTTGACACTTTTTTAAGTAACAGCACACTTTACCCTGAACATTTTTGATATAAAAAAGTGGTTTTAAATACTTTTTTATACTAAAATGACCTCAGAGTGTTCAAAAATGCAATAAAAAAATTACCATAAGTAATAAGAAAATTCTAATTTAAATTAACTATACTTTATATAAGCACAACTGAAAAAATCTCATGCCTTAAAGATAAATTAACAAAATATAAGATATCTCTTATAAAACCATATTGAAACTGTATCTGAAATTTACCTCTTATACCTAAAAAGATTAGTACTATATAAATAAATTAAAAAATATAAAAATCCAAAAGTAAAAACAATCCAGGCAAAGCAAAGCAAAGTTTATTTGGCTAATTAAACCCACCAGCAAGAGAAGTTGTGACATCTTCAAGGTATTTTTTTATCTCTGCCACCTTTTACTTCTTTCTCACCACTTTTTTGCACTGCCTTCTGTTACTCCTGCTCTTTACTCTTCTTCTTCTTGGGGGCCACCTGGTTGGCCAGGCCACAAAACTTGGAGACATTTCTGGCCTGCTCCTTGTTGTAAAGCTAGAAGCAAAGGGCTTCTAATTTCTACAAACAGTTGATCAGGGACCTAATTCTTATTACTATACCTGTTGTGGTATAGTGACAGCCTGGGTATGGACAGAAGAATATAAGAAGATAATAAATACAAAACTAGTGTTTATTGTGATAATGTTGTACTTATATAGTGGGAGGTGGGGGAATTTCCACCAGGGGAAGGGAGGCGCAGTAAGAATGACCTTCCTAATGGAGGAGAGTGGATTGGCACAGCAGAAAGTCCTGCGCAAGAGAACAACCAGTTTCAAACGGCTTTCCTTAAGGAGGCAGGTGGCAATAACTTCTGTTGCACTTTTTGTATTACAGAGCCACAATTATTTGAGATTATGGGGCACAGAACATTTGCCAGAATACAGTCATATGTGAGGATATGTGTAGTATTGTATCAGAAGGGCCAGGATTAAACAGAACCATGATTATTGCCCAGCAATGGCTTCTGATTGTGCAGAAGCACTTAAGGATTTAGATAAAGGCCAACCAGATTAATGATTAAATAAAGATGGCTCAAAGATAAATTTATTGTAAATGATTAATTCTTCTTATACCTTCTACCAGGGTAATCTCTGGGCTGGTAGCAATGTCTTCTAGGACATTCTAACATGCCTCAAGTTTGGGTAATTATTAATCTAGGTTTGGCGCTTCTTGCACGTCAACCAATAGAATATCTTCATCTTCACCCAGCACAGGTGATCCTTGCTGGCATGGAATAATTTAGTTACTTCAGGATCACTTCCTACTTCTCTGGCATACTGCAAGCTTAATACTTATTAATGTGATAAATATGGTAATTCAAGATTATGGGGAATCAAACCCAGCGCCTTGGCGCTTGATGTAAAAGTAAAGCGGCACCTGCAATATTTGCCAGGTGGCGCTTGATGTAAAAATAGTTTGGCGCTTTGGCGCCTAATCCAATTGCTAAGCAGCGCTTGTGTATTTTTAAAGTGCCGCAGCGGCGCTTTTCATTGGCTAGTTTAAGGCTCAGTGTGGTGATCCACATGTGTGCAGTTTGTAGGCAAGGGTGAATTTGGCTTCAAATAAAGGAAATATGCTAAAGAATGACAATGTGTGGTCAGGTAGCAACATTGTAAACTAGTAGGTAACATAGAGCTGCTAGGGGTAATTGAGGTAAGCCTATAGGTAACTTGGTCTACTAGGGTAAGTAAGGGGAGCCCAGTAGGTAACATGGTCTACTAGGGTAAGTAAGGGGAGCCTAGTAGGTAACATGGTCTACTAGGGTAGGTAAGGGGCGCCTGGTAGGTAACATGGTCTACTAGGATAATTAAGGCCTAGCTGGTAGTTAACAAAGGACTACCAGAGGCAGTTGTTGCCTTCACCCAGCAGAAGATGTTGGCTGCTTTGGGCTATAGTACTTCACCTAGCAGGGAACCGTGGCTGCGGGAGGGTGAAGACTGAAATAGCAAGCAGGGAACTTTGTCTGTCTGGGGGGAGAGTAAGTTTGGACCCCTGGAAGGTAACACAGGCTGCCAGGGAGGGGAAGAGCTCTGAGGGCTCAATGTATCCTAATACGCTTGCAGGAGGTCTGTGAGCAAGCACTCTGCCTAACAGACTGGCAGGGTGTCCTTGTTTATGCCCCTATGGGAGCTTTGGGGAACCCAAAGTGAGCATTGGAGGGTATAGGCATGCTCAGAGGTGTCACCAAGGTGGCTTGCTTGGGGAAGCAAGCTGCAGAGCTTGGTGTGGTCAGACCTATGGGAAGTAGAGCTGATTACTCTGCAACTGAAAGCCCAGACTTCATCACCTGGGTGAGTAAAGACAATGCATAGACATAGATTTATGGTTGAATGGCCTAAGTGGATTGCCACTTGCGAGGGCCCAGTCAAACGCCAGTTCAATGTAGACTCATGCCTGGGTCTACAAGTTCTGGTAATGGGGGCTGAGATAAAGAACTGAGGTGGTGCACAGAATTAGCAGAGAAAACTAGAAAGAGGGACTGTTTGGTCACAGTGAAGGCTGGTTGATGAACTTTTAATTCATATTGAATGGAATAGACCAATATGGTTCAGTGTGTTAAAGGAACAAATGAGGTTCTTAGTGGGGATTTGGTGAGGAACTGGTTAAGGATAAGCAGAAGGACAAGAAGACAGGATGAAGAACTAGCTGATCATGGTGTAGGATGGCCAAAAGACCAGAAGTTGGTGCTGAAGAGCTGAAGAGCTGAGAGGATGACCTAGCTGGACTGAATACAGAGGCTGGAGGAGCTGGTTTAGTGACTTTTGAGAAGAAATTTGGATATAAAGAAGCATTTACAGAATGATTGAATACTGCCTGATTATGATTAAAAAAGGATTAAAAAATTTATAAAAAAGAAAGAGGAGGAAAAATAACATATAGTTTATTAGAACTATATGTTATTTTTAGGAAAAAAATTAAAGAGAAAAAGGACCAGAAAGAAGCTGGAAGAAGAACAGAGAAACTGTGAGAGCAAAAGAGCAAATTTTGCCAAGAACAACTAGGGAAGCAAAAGGACAAGCAACAGGCAGGTTTGAAGATGCAAAACGTTGACAGAAACACAGAGAAACGTTGAAAAATTGAAGGATCAAAAATTGCCTAAGTAAAACATATGTGGAAGTGCTCAAGATTTGCCAGGGAAACGTGACGGGAATTACGGCAAAACCGTTTGAAACGCAGAGCAGTGGTTTACCCGGAGCAGGACAGCTTGGAGTTTGAACCAAGGTCAGGAACAGGTCATCTGGATAAACTTTTTTGGCAAAACTGTTGAAGCAAGGCGTTTGATTGGCTGCAACCTGGAGCCTACTTAATAGGTTTTTAAGGGCTTTAACTTGAGAGTTAAAGCCTAAAAAATGGAGAGCAGAAGCAGAAAATTCAGAGCTTTCATTGGCTGAAGTAAGTTTGAAAGTTTAGTATATTATATAAGAAGAAAAACAGGATAGTTTAAGCTTTAAAGAACCAGAGTTCTAAGAGAGGACTTTGGTCTGAAACAAGGGGCTATAAAAGGGAGAGCTATCTGAGACTCTTGAGAGACTGGATCAAGTGGATTACAAAGGCCACCAAAGCTACAGAAGGAGCAGAAACCAAGGATAGAAAGCCAGAGCCAAGTCAGACCACAGGAGCTTAAGATTAAGACAGCAGAGCCCACAACCAAAGTGCCAGAGGCCAAGACCAAGTACAAGGAGTCCAAGATATTGTTGAAGGAATCCAAGTTTTGGCACAAACCCTTTCTTATTCCCTACCCCAAGGTGATATCTCAGAAGGTTTCTAAGGGGATCTTCCTTCTGACAGAGAATAAGGCGCCTATTACAACCCCAATCTGATTTTCCTGTGTGAAAAGAGTATATAAGTCTCATGAGTCAATTGCCCTATATTTTCTATCCCAGCCCAGGGGATGAGGAATCATACCGCCTAGGGTGCAGGAATTTTGCCTCCAGTAAATCTGCCCAGGAGGAGTGGGAGAAGGTGACCAGGCATTTGGAGATGTCAAATAGAGGAAGAGAGTTCATAAGAGAAGAGTTTGCAAGACTACTAGAGGATTAGTATTGGCCTACAGGCAGGTTGGCGCCTGCTGAAGTCCAGGTATACGGTGGAGACGCCCACCTGGTGATTGGAAAGGTACTGGAGGAGTTTGCCCTTATGCAAGCCAAGTATAAGCTTCTCACCAACCCTTCACCCCTGTTGGAGAATGACAACTCCTCCAAGCCAGTCCCTGGCTATGACCCAGGACACACTATGGGGACTGGTGACCAGGAACCCCACACTCAGGTCAGCAGACTAATGCTGATCTAATATGCATATATTTTATACTACCAATTTATGTATTTTGGTAGCTGCAATTCATATCTGCAAGCTTCACCATAATTAGTATCATTATATTTTGTACTACTAATTTATGGATTTGGTTGTAACAGTCCCAATCTGTGGGCTCTATCATAATTGGCATCATTGCTTGGTCAAAATTCCCAACATATCCCCCACTTGACCAAGCACTACTTCCTTTCTTTCAAGATGAATCCTACTAGTAACAACAACAAACGCCAAAGTATGTGCCAAGCATACGGCGCTATGATGGCCACCATGGGTGAGGCAGAGCATAATGCATTCTCTAAAATGCCCCGCTCTGTGAGAATTGCCTTCCTTAACCTTCTTTGCTCCATCAAGGACCAATTCTGAAAGCAGGACTGCGCTATCACTGTGGCTGGCTCTGTCCCTAATTCTGCTCACAGTTCCAATGCTGGTAACCTTTTCTAAGAGGTTTTTTATTTGACAAGCCTCCTCCCGTCCCCAGTACGCCTCCTGTCTGTGGTCCTTCTGGTGCTTTGCGCCCCTTCTTGCAATTCTTGCCTTCCTCTGGTGAGCCTCCTGCCACCCTGTTGTTGATGCTTTGCGCTTGGCGCAACTCAGACAAGGTCCCCATGGACTCCCCTAATCTATTTGTCAAGTTTGGTGTTTGTCACCACAAGGAGACCATGTTCAGCTTTGTGCAAGCCATGCACTCTGATGAGGATGCCATGTCCTCTATCTGTGCCGGTGAGCTCTACCACAGCCGGTATGATGCCTCTCATTTGGCTGCTGAGGTGCGCCTAGGCCTGCAGTCCGCTTCCTTGGCGCCTGGTCAGATCTCTGCCCATCACGCCTATACCATCGCCATCTGTAATGACTTTATAGATGAGGTGGCTTGGATTTGTGCCCTTGAGCTTGCCGCCAACCCAGCATTTAATCAAACCCTGGACCTTCCCATCCAGGCCAACTCTAGCTGGCGCTTCTCAGCTACCTTCAAGGCATTCCTCTCAGCAGTGAGCACTGGCAACACCAGTCTCTATCTTCCCTTGTCTTCCACTGTGTGCCACTTCATGTGGTACGCCCCCAATAGCTGCCAGCCTGGCCAGCCAGGTTACGCTGGTTGTTGCCTGGAGCACCATTGTGCTCTGGCTTATCAGCTTTGGGTTCTGTTGCCGCTGGCTTACTCCTACATGGAGGACGCCCTGATGGACTGCCTGTCAATTGGGGCTGTGTTTTCTGCTTGTGGTGGTTAGAGTTGCCTTGTGCCTGTGAGCCAGCTCTGCCTCCTGCTCTGCAACTGGATCTCCATGTTGTGGAACTCTCAGTTGGCCTGGGATCAGATGCTGGTGATCTTGGCACATGTGCGCCAACGCCTCAATGATGATTGGTACCTCTTCCCCGCCCACAAGCGCCCTGTAGTCACCATCCAACGCCCTGCAAAGCATTCCTGACGCGCCAACTGCCAAACCACTCCCCCCGCAGCATCCTCCTCTCAGCTGCGCAGAGGCGCCCCTGCTCCCAGAGACCGCCCCCAGTGAACTCCCTTTTGCAATAAACTTGCTTGGCTCTTCATTATTTTTTATTATCTTTTTAATTTTATCTTTTTTTCTCATTCTTTATTTTTGTTATCTTCTTGTATTTTTTTTCATATTTTTTCATTCTCTTCTTTTTAATCTTTCTCAGAGATATGGCGCTCATTCAGTCAACTGAGCGCCCAGTCTTTTTGTTTATAATTGTGTGCCTATTTAGGTCTTACGGCAACTTTGCAAGTCTGGTCCCCAGGAATTTGACTTTGAGTTATTCTTCTGAAGTAGCATATTGCTCCCCTTCCTAGAGGAGGCTTACGTAAAGTAGCAGTACTATTGGTTGCACCTAGAAAACTCATGCATGACTAATTATCTTGTTGGGAATTTGATTGGTGCCAGAGTAAGCAACTGGTTATTTGTTTCCAATGTAGAGATGGCCAGCGCTGCTCAAGTCTTTGCAAGAGTGGGGTTTCCTTTGAGTCCTTTGACTTCTTAGGCCCTTAATTCAGTGAAGGTGGCTGGTACAGTTCAAACCTGTGAACGCTCTTGTTTGCTTCTGTATATCAAATGTGCTTTGAGCACAATCATGCAGCAAGGTAAGTGTAACAACT
This sequence comes from Entomophthora muscae, assembly GCA_014839935.2. Taxonomy (NCBI): domain Eukaryota; kingdom Fungi; phylum Entomophthoromycota; class Entomophthoromycetes; order Entomophthorales; family Entomophthoraceae; genus Entomophthora; species Entomophthora muscae. The sequence continues at coordinate 10,028 of QTSX02006060.1, read as the reverse complement.
TGCTGCTCAAAGCACTTCCATGAATCAATGTAGACCTTAGCGTGGCCAAACAAAAGGGTTGGTGTAATGACCTGCTGTTTGATAGTGCTTCAATCAGTGATGTGTGCCTTAAGTGCGCCCATACAACAGGGTTGGTGTAACAACCTGCTGCTTAGTAACGCTTTCAAGCATTTTTGCAAGGACATCACATGTATTCTTGTACTCTAGTTTTGTATCCTTTTAAACTTGTACCACAGCGTGAACTTGAAACCTGAACTGACGCCTTGCCATTGATGTTAGTGTTTCTTCCTATGATGCTGGTATCCATTGTGCTCAGATGTGCCGCCTGCAGTTATCAGCAGTTTTCCAGTTGACTCCTTCTTTTACGGGCAATTTTTGCCCCCTGTAGTAAGCACCATTGTTGCGCTTTTTGAATTACAGTGCCACAATTATTTGAGATTATAGGGCACAGGACATTTGCCAGAATACAGTCATATGTGAGGATATGTGTAGTATTGTATCAGAAGGGCCAGGATTAAATGGAACCATGATTATTGCCCAGCAATGGCTTCTGATTGTGCAGAAGCACTTAAGGATTAGGATAAAGGCCAACCAGATTAATGATTAAATAAAGATGGCTCAAAGATAAATTCATTTTAAATGATTAATTCTTCTTATACCTTCTACCAGGGTAATCTCTGGGCTGGTAGCAATGACTTCTAGGACATTCTAACACGCCTCAAGTTTGGGTAATTATTAATCTAGGTTTGGCGCTTCTTGCACGTCAACCAATAGAATATCTTCATCTTCACCCAGCACAGGTGATCCTTGCTGGCATGGAATAATTTAGTACTTAAGGATCACTTCCTACTTCTCTGGCATACTGCAAGCTTAATGCTTATTAATGTGATAAATATGGTAATTCAAGATTATGGGGAATCAAACCCAGCGCCTCAGCGCTTGATGTAAAAGTAAAGCAGCGCCTTGGCGCCTGAAATATTTGCCAGGTGGCGCTTGATGTAAAAGTAGTTTGGCGCTTTGGTGCCTAATCCAATTGTTAAGTGGTGTTGCAGCGCTTGTGTATTTTTAAAGTGCTGCAGCAGCACTTATCATTAGCTAGTTTAAGGCTCAGGTCAGCAGACTAATGCTGATCCAATATGCATATAGTTTATACTACCAATTTATGTAGTTTGGTAGCTGCAATTCATATCCGCAAGCTCCACCATAATTAGTATCATTGTATTTTGTACTACTAATTTATGGAGTTGGTTTTAACAGTCCCAATCTGTGGGCTCTGTCATAATTGGCATCATTACTTGGTCAAAATTCCCAACAACTTTGTTGTTCTATTATTAACCTTGGAAGTAAAGCCCGTGTCTTATGTGCATTCAAAAGGCGCTTTGAACACCCATTTTAAGGGCGTTTTAAACGTCTTTATCCTTAGTAAAACCAGGATGCAATAAAGGGATGGCTTGATTGTTCTGTTGCTCAATCCCTAGATGGACAGCTTAATTTCTAATCCATTCAATCTGCAACACTCCTCCTGTAGCTTGGTAAAGAACTTGTTGTATTTGGGGTTGGACCCAAACTTGGTCTTCAAGTGCTTGTGCCAAACCTCAAGGCTGGAGGTGGTCTTTATTTCCCCTTTGAGGCAGGCGCCCTGGCAATTCCAAGGGGCAGTGGCCCCGCTCTTTCCTCTCTGGGCAGTCACCTTATTTCCTACCCATTGCTTTATAAAGTACTCAAGGTAACCATTGAAAATGGTGGAGTGCTTCTTCATTTAAGCATCCTCCAGGCGGGCCTCAAAGCCAAGCCTGGTATGCTCTGGCTGCACAAAAGCCAAGGCAGCAAACTGGGTGATGGCAAAGCGGCACTTCCCTTTACCATCATTAAGATACTTGTTGAAAAGCTCCTTCTCGCTCTTGAGATTCTTGATGAGGGCCTGCCTAAAATGGAAGAAGCAGCCATGAACTTCTCCATTGAAGGTGGCCTTGAAGGCTCTGAACTGAGCTTGCTCAAAGTCCATTATAATCACCTTTGGCCCAAATGAGCGCGCATGAGCTAGCTGCTCTGTGGCTATAGTGGACTCGTTCTTCTTGGCGGAGGAAGGGTTTTCTCTGGTGGCGTGAGTGAGAGGGGGAGCTGGTTGATAGGAAGGGAGCTCAAAGCATTCCAGACAATTTTGAATGCTCTGGTGTAGACTTCTGTCTTGACACCAGGCAGGAGGAAGAACACAATAGGGATGACCTGGTCTTTGAACAGCCCATGCAAGATCCAAAGCTGCTTGAAGATGGTAGGGCAGGTTGCAAATGTGCCGTTGCACAGCCATGTGGTAGCAGTATTGAGCATCTCCAGGTTTTGGGTTGTGGCGTAGGCTATAGTTCTATCCTCCACTTCCTGTCCATTATCATGGAATAGTAACATCTCTCCATCCTCTGTCTTCTTGAGGGCATCAGAAAGGACCAGGTCTTCAATGTTGGTGGCACTCTTGGCCAGGGGGTTTGAGGCTTGGCGCCTATCACTCACAAACTTGACCAACTGGGTATGGGTTGGCACCCTCTTGAGGTTGGTGGGGGAGAGGTACTTGCATGCAAGCACAGCTAGCTGTGTCAGGAAAAGGTCCTTTGAGGTGGGCATGACCTGCACCAGATACCACTTGATAAGGTGGGTAATGATTGTGTTGGGCATCACACAAGTGTGCCCACCCTTGATGGTCTGTACCAAGTCCCAGCACTCAGTATTGAGCCGCACTGGGCAGGAGCAATCCTCGCAGGTATAGTGCCGGCTCTTGAAGCCCTGGTTGGTGTTGTTATAAGAGAAAATATAGCTATTGGCCACCATGGCCAGTCCACCCTTTACACTCATGATATAAAAATACTTAGGCAAGGAAGAAGGGACCTTAAATTTGCCATCAACATTGCAGATGTTATGGGCCAACAGAGGGTCCCAGGGGCCAGCAGGAGCATGGCAGAAGCCAGGGAAATAATCAGGGCGGGGCTTTGAATCATCCCCTGATGAACTGGAAGGGGGAGTTTGGTGGTGGTGGGGAAGCAGAAGGGGGCTTGTTATGGTGCTCCTCATGTGCAGGAGACTTATCCTAGGGTGGGGTATTTTTGGCCTGGCGCCGCTTCTTTGTTGGCTCCTCATCTGAAGCCAAGTTGTAGAAACTGTGATCCTTAAGGGAACCATTAGTTTCCTCTCCCCCAGTGGAGTGAGCGGGGCACTTCTCAGGAGAGGGCTCAGGGGAGGGCTTCTTTGATGAGACAGGCTTCTTCTTGGTAGATTTGGTTGTCTTAGAGGAATGCTTGGTTCCTTTAGGCTGCTTAGAGGTGTTCTTGTCCTAAAATAATAAGTAAAATGGTTTAAAATAAAGCAATGTATGTAAAAAACAAACAAAACAACTTAAAAAGCATAATATATAAAAATTAAATCTTATATGGCTTTTCTTGGCATTTAAAAGGTAAAAAATACTTGTTATTTATAAATTTAATAAAATAAAAACTATACAAGTTAAAAGTTAAGAGATTTATGTGAAAGTATTAGCTTTATAAATAGATTTTATTTTAAAAATTAAAAACTATTAAAAATAAAAGTTAAAAATACAACATATCAAAAAATCAGATAGTTTTAATATGTAAAACATAAAGTTTTATATATGAGAATTAAAAAGTGTTGACATTATGAGTGACAATTAGTAAAAAAGGCTGAATTCTCACTGTTGATTAGAAAAATTGTAGACATTATTTTTGACAACATTGTCACTTTTAACATTTTTTGAAAATTTACTATGTTTTTTCATAGTACGCTTAATTAAATTTATGCGGGCTAGCAAATATTAGCCGTTTTCTGTGTGTTTTTGTTCACATAGTAAAATTTAAAAAAACATGAAAATAAGTAAAAAAAGTATCAAAGTTCTTTATTTCTTTATTAAAAAGAATATTTGGGTAGTGGTAATATGATATTTTACCATTGTGTATATAAGAAGTTTTTTACATGTTAGTTAAGATAATGAAAAGGGTAAAGTGTTGACAACGTCACTTACAACATTCTTTATATGAAGTGGCATATTAATTTAAGCTTAATTGTGCCACTCTAATTTTCTTAACTCCACCCTGGCAGATAATCACAAGCAAATAGACAACATTTCCAAGTGTCAACATTATTTTCAATAATAAATTCTATAGTAAATTACATAGTAACTTACTCTTAAATTATTGGATCCCTGTTAGCCACCAATCCATTTATGATATTAAAGCCAGAATAAGTACCACATATATATTTATAAGATGAACATTTTAACAATCTACTGTATGTGCAATGTCTTTTTCTATATATTGATTCAATAAAAAATATTTTTAAATGTGCGCTTAATTTTTTATTGCAGACGTTTCAGTTTTTTTATTGAAAATAAGTTATGCTTAAAAATTGTTGACATTGACACTTTTACGTCGTGAAAACAAATAAAAAAATAAACTAATTTTATTAGTAAACGTAAAGGAAAAATCTGGTTAAATTGAGTTTTTGATCAAGTTTAATATTAAATTGTGTTGAAATGGCCACAATTTCTGTCGTGTTTTCTGGGTTGCACCCCTGAACGCTTTAAAAAAAAGAATTAAGCTAGCGCAACTAGCAAAAAACATAGAAGATTTCAAGTTTTGAGTTGAAAGTGGCTATTTCAACAAAGTGTCAACATGGCCACTGTTGATATTTTTAGTGGTGGCATGGGCGCTGTTGCCAGAATGATGGCTACTAGGGAAGGCAAGGCCTAGCTGGTAGGTGTAAAGACTACTAGGGGCAGATGTTGTCTCCACCCAGAAGAGGATATTAGCTGCTGTGGGCTAGAGGTCCTCACCCAGCAGAGAACTGTGGCTGCTAGGGGTGAGGAATAAGATAGCTCAGCAGGGAACTTTAGCTGCTTGGGGTGGGGAGTGATTCTTCCTGATGGGTAGTGTTTGCTACTCAGGCTGGAAGATGTTTAAACCCTGGCGGGTAATGCAGGCTGCCAGGGTGAAAGTATATGCCAGCATGGTAGGGGACTTGCCTACCAGGGCTGTGAGTTTTGGGCCCCTGGAGGGTAGCACGGGCTGCCAGGGAGGGGATGAGCTCTGAGGGCTCTACATACCCTGATACACTTACAGGAGGTCTGTAAGCAAGTACTCTACCTAACAGACTGGTAGGGTGTCCTCTTTTATGCCCCTATGGGAGCTTTGGGGAGAGCCCAAAGTGAGCATTGGAGGGCATATATTTACTCAGGGGTGTCACCAGGGCGGTTGCTTGGGTAAGCAGCTTCAGAACTTGGTGTGATCAGGCCTCTGGGAAGTAGAGCTGATTACTCTGCGACTGAAAGCCCAGACTTAATCACCTGGGTGAGTAAAAACAACAGAATAGACTTTGATGATCTATGGTTGGATGGCCTAAGTGATTGCCACTCACAAGAGACCAATCAAACGCCAGCAACAATTTAGACTCATGCCTGGGTCTACAGGTTCTGGTAACAGGAACTGATATAAAGAACTGATGTGGCTCATAGTGTGGGATCAATAGTGAAGACTAGTAAGACAGACTGTATGATCACAGTGAAGACTAGTTGAGGGACTTTTGGATCATGTTAAAGTTTGGAATCAAGATGGTTCATTGTGCAGGTGGAACCAAGATGGTTCCTAGTGAAGATAAGCTGTTTGAGGACTGAAAGGAGCTATTTGTGGACTAAGAAGGACTGATGGCTGGTTAAAGCTGAAGAGCTGGAAGATGTGGTTGAAGAGCAGGCTGAAGGACTAGAAGATGATTGTGCAGGAATAGCTATGAAGCTAGAAGATGTCTTGGAAGGACTAGCCAGAATGGATATAGAGGCTGTAATGCTGATTTTGGTGTTTTAGGAGAGGAAATATTGATATAAGAAGCAGTTAAATAAGGATGTTAGGCTGCCAAAAATGTTATATAAAATAAGTAGACATCATATAAAAAGAAAGAGAGAGAGAAATTATTTACAATGATTAAACTGTTAATTTATTAAGTTGGAATTGAGCAGGAAAGAGCATAAAGAGGCCGGAAACAGGACAGAGAAACTGTGAGGCAAATATGCAAAATTTTCCAAGAACAACTAGGAGAGTTGAGAGGCAAGCAACAGGCGAGTTTGAAGGTGTGAAACATTGAAGAAAATCAGGAGAAACTTGGAGAAACGTTGAAGAATTGAGGGTTCAAAATCCCCTATGTGAAACATAGGCAAAAGCGCTCAAGATTTGATGGTGAACCGTGTCGGGAATCACAGCAAAACTGTTTGAAATGCAGAGCAGTTGTTTACCTGGAGTAAGACAGCTTCTGGTTCAAACCATAATCAAGAGTGAGTCATTCAGGAAAACTTTTGGCAAAACAGTTGAATTGAGGTGTGTGATTGGCTGCAAGATAAAGTTTGTTTCATCAGTGTTTTGAGGGCTTTAACTTAAGAGTTAAAGCCTAAAAAATGAGGTGCAGAAGCAGAAAGTTCAGGGCTTTTATTGGCCAAAGTAAGTTTTAAAGTTTAATATATTTTAGAGAGAGAGAAACTGGATAGTTTAAGCTTTGTAAAAGAAGAGTTCTGAGAGGGATTTTGGACTGAAACAATGAGCTATAAAAGGGGAAGCTATATGAGGCTTTCCAGGAACTGGATCAAGTGGATTACAAATGCCACAAGGACTACAGAAGGAACTGAAGACCAAGATAATGGTAAAGAAGCCCAAGATACAGCAGCCAGTGCTAAAGTTACAGAGCCTGAGCTGGAACAGACTGCAGGAGCCCAAGACTGAAGCACAGTAGCCCAAGACAAAGGTGCAGGACCCCAAGACCAAGTACAAGGAGTCCAAGAGATTATTAGAGGACTCCAAGTATTGGCAAACCCATATTTTTACCTCTACCCAGGCATTATATCAGAAGGTTTCTAAGGGGATCTTTCTTCTGACCGTGAATAAAAGCCTATTACAACTCCTGCCCAAATTTTCCCGTGATAAAAATACAAGCCCTATGAGTAAGCTACCCCATATCTTTTACCCTAGCCAAGGGGATGAAGATACCTATTGCCAAGGTTATAGAAGATTTGCCTCCAGTAAGTCTGCCCAGGAGGAGTGGGAAAAAGTGACTAGGCATCTTGAGATGACAGATAGGGGAAGGGAGTTTATAGGGAATGAATTTACTAGGCTGTTTCAGGATTGGTACAGACTCACAGAGGGGTTGGCACCAGCTGAAGTAAAGGTGCATGGTGGGGAAGCCTTCCTGGTAATTGGGAAGGTTTTGGAAGAGTTTGCACTTATGAAGGCCAAGTACAAGCTTCTGATCAACCACTCACCACTGTTGGGGAATGACAACTCCTCCAAGCTGGTCCCTGGCTATGACCCAGGACACACTTTGGGGACTGGTGAACAGGAACCCCACAAGAGCACTGTATCTTTTGAGGGGACCTGGATCATTGAGCACTTATTCACATCTTCTGGGCAGTACTCATTGTTTGGTGAGGCAGAAGATTGGCAAGGAGAGCTTGGCTTGCTTATTGCTCTTCCCAGGCTTTCCCTCATCCTTGTCAGGGAGCCAACCTGTAGTGGGTTTAGGCAGGTCAGTGGGAGGACGCCCAGCAGACATAGAGGGGAGGGCCCACCACAGGATGGGTGCTAACTTCACAATATAAGAGAACAATTTTCTAGCAAGGCCCAAGGGCTGTTGGCAGGTACCATGGAATTGATGAGGCCAGTTAGGGTAATATAGAGAACGCCAAATAGCTGGGTAGATATTATATCTGCCAGGAACCCATCTTCTATGAAACATACCACCAAGATGGTGTATGGCCACAGAGGGATTCAAACCGGTAACCAATGTGCCAATGGGGACAGAGACCATTCCAATGTGGAATATCTCACCAAGTAAGTGATATATCCGCAAGAGGGGATTGAATTTACCTAAGAAGACGTAAGCTCCCAGGTAGATTATAAAGAAGGCCAATGCCAAAAGATGGAATATGGTGAGAGGCGGAGTCTTTACAGTTCTCACAAACATAGGTTGTTTCTCTGTAACTGGGGGATTGTGGGATAAGGGGGTGGCTCTATACCATATGCCAGGTATCACGCAGCGCCAATACTTATCCAAGTGCTGGGGAGGAGTAGAGGAACTAGATTCCGCTCTAGTTTCTAACAAAACACTGGACCTAAAGGCCTGCAGCAGGAGTGCCCAAACTAACCATTTATACCCAAAGGTGTCAGGATACCGCATCCCAGGGGAGGGACTGTTAGCCTCAGCTGCCAACTTGCTTGGTTGGGAGGAGGGTAGAGTCCACCATAAGAGGGGTGCTAACTTGATGAGATAAGATGCTGATTGTCCTACTAAGGCCCAGGGTCCAGCGGCGGGTACCATAGTGTCAACTAACCCAGCCAAGGTGATGTAGGCAATGCCTGCATATTGGTTGGCTGTGGGTGGAGACAGTCCTGGGGTGGGGTGTAGGCGGTCAGGTTTAGGTGTTGGGGGTGCTTCCATATCTAACTGGTAGGCAGGCAGATAGTTATACTTCACACGGATTTTGGGGGCTGGTTGTTTGTACCAAGCACCTTTGTGGAAAGCTGTTTGGGGGGTAATCTGTTGGGCCAGGTAATCTGGGCGGATGGTCTCTTTCATGGTCAACTCCCAATACTCTGGATTAAGGGGATAGTCAGATAAATGCAGCAGACCAAAGGGTGCTCCAGGAGGACAATAAAATGTGGGCCAGGTTTTGGGGGCTTCCTCAGGAATGTGGGCTGTCTGCCCAAGATTTTTGGTTGGAACAGTGGTAAAATGGAAAACAACCAAGACAAAATAGGGAATAAAATGGTAGAACCAAGGTCCCATAATATTATTTATTTCAGAATGACAATACCATTTCATCAAGACTTCACAGGGTTTAAATACCATTTAAAATGCTAAGTTCAGAATCTAGTCCATCACCTGATAGCTGAGTTTGCCCAGTTTCCTCTGGGCTGAGAGTTCTGGCCACATTCTGATCCTTCTGGCCCGTCATATCCTCTGCTGGAATGACTTCCATCTGATGGTCTGAGGCCAACGTCTTCATGGCTTCATCACTGCTACTGGTGCTCCCATCATTCAGGACTAAGTGACCTCCAGAAACCTTAAGCTGGGACAACTGTTGCTCCGTAAGCTGCACATCTTCAGGAGTGGCTTTGGGTTCACTACGTGACTGGGGATCACATGGCCTGGCGGCCCAGGTTCCTAGCCAATTATCTGGATTCCCTTTGGATTCTGGCCTGTTGTGCTGAGCAGCAAGCCCCTTTTTGGACAGCCTGTCAATTATGACAGGAATGACATCATATTGGTTTAGCGCTTCCAGCAATCCAGCCTGTTCTTGCAAATTTGTGGCCAGGCAGTCCTGCAAAATTCCTTGATTAATTGGATTTGAACCAATGCCTGTTTCAGCACTTCCACTGGCTAACTGTGAAAAACACAGGTGGGCGGCCTGAGGGCAGCAGGATCCCCACAACCCTCAGAATCAGGTCCTGAGTTTGATTCTCTTAGTTGGAGTTTCTCACTTATTTTGGGAGAAATGTCATTCATGACAAAAGAATTAACATTGGAAGGACTTGGGTAATCTCATGGCTTATCTGTAAAAGTGGAGAAGCAAGTGTAATAAGTGTCAAGATTGGTTGGGTTAAGACTTTATTAACTGGACAAGAAATAAAGAGTGACTCTATCAGGCTTATTTAGCAACTGATGAGTAGAAATTTCTGTTGGATAAGGTGAAATATGAGTAGTTTGGGGAGTTTCAAAGCAGGTCTCCAAGAAAGGAGCAATAGTTATTATAAAATAAAATTATTTTTAAAAATAATTTAGCTCAATGTGGCCCCTAATATATCCCTAAGTTCTGTTATCACAGCTTGGGAATTATTTACCACTGGCCCCACATAATCTGAGGCCAGGGCTGGGGCCACAGACAACTCCAGAAGCAACAGAATTATTAAGTACAGAGCTTGGCTGGTTTATACCCATATTAATAACCTTAACAGTCAATTTTGCAGCTTGAGTTGAATTTGCAGTCTCTGGCT
>QTSX02006059.1:0-37865 GCA_014839935.2 Entomophthora muscae | reverse complement strand
GGCAAGCATCCTACCTAACGACTGGTAGGGTGTCCTTGTTTATGCCCATATGAGAGCTTTTGGGGAGAGCCCAGAGTGAGCATTGGAGGGTATAGGTTTGTTTGGAGGTGTCACCAAGGCAGTTTTCTTTGGGAAGCAAGCTGTAGAACTTGGTGTGATCAGGCCTCTGGGAAGTAGAGCTAATTACTCTGCAACTGAAAGCCCAGACTTAATCACCTGGGTGAGTAAAAACAATGACATAGGCTGTGAAGATCTATGGTTGGATGGCCTAAGTGGAATGCCACTTGCAAGGGCCCAGTCAAACGCCAGTTCAATGTAGACTCATGCCTGGGTCTACAGATTCTGGTAACGGGGACTGAGATAAAAAAACCAAGGTGGTTCACGGAATCAGCAGAGAAGACTAGTGAGAGGAACTATTTGATCTCATAGAAGGATAGTTGAAGGACTGTTGGTTCATATTGAAGTTTGAAACCAAAAGGTTCATTGTGCAGGTGGAACCAAGGTGGTTCTTAGCAAGGATAAGCTGAAGTGCTTAAAGATCATGATGCAGGAATAGCTGGTCTTGATGCAGGAATGGCCAGAAGACTGATGAAGTTGCCTGAAGACTAGAAAGGAGCTGTTTGGTGCACTAAGATGGGCTGATTAGCTGAGAGATGTGGTTGAAGAACTGGTTGAAGGACCAGAATATGTAAGTGCAGGACCAGGAGGTGACTTGGGAGGACTAGCTGGACTGGATTCAGAGGCTGGAAAAGCTGGTTTTGGTGTCTTTAAAAAGGAAATATGAGTAGAAAGAAGCAGTTAAATAATACTTAAATGCTGCCTAAATATGTTAGAAAATAATTAAATATCATATGTTCAGAAATAAAGAGGAGAAAAGATGGTTTACAGGGTGTTGAAACTGTAAATTTATTAAGTGTAAATTAAGCCAGAAAGGAGCAAGAAAGAGGCCAGAAACAGGACAAAGGAACTGTAAGGGCAAAAGAGCAAATTTTGCCAAGAATAACTAAGAGAGGCAAAAGGGCAAGCAGCAAGCGGGTTCAGAGCCACAAAACGTCAAGAAAAAACATGGAGAAACATAGAGAAATGTTTTAAAATCAAGGGAACAAAATTTGCTTAAGTAAAACATATGCAGAAGCGCTCAAGATTTGCTGGGGAAATGTGACAGGAATCATGGCAAAACCGTTCAAAACAAGGAGCAGTTGTTTACCCAGAGCAAGACAGCCTTGGGTTCAAACCAGGGTCAAGAGCAAGTCATCTGGGGAAACCTTTTGGCAAAACCATTGAATTGAGGCGTATGATTGGCTGCAAGCTGGAGTCTATTTAATAAGTGTTTTGAGAGCTTTAACTTAAGAGTTAAAGCCTAAAAAATGAGGAGCAGAAGCAGAAAATTCAGGGCTTTCATTGGCTGAAGTAAGTTCTAAAATTTAATATATTATATAGAGAGAAAAACTAGATAGTTTAAGCTTTTGAAAACCAGAGTTCTAAGAGAGATTTTTGGTCTGAAACAAGGAGCTTTAAGAGGGGGAGCTATCTGAGACTCTTCAGGGACTGGATCAAGTGGATTACAAAGGCCACAATATATAAATAAGGAGCCAGAGACCAAGCTAAGGAAGCCTGAGCTGAAACAGACTGCAGGAGCCCAAGACTAAAGTGCAGGAGCACAGAACCAAAGCACAAGAGCCCAAGACAAAGGAGCAGGAGCCTAAGACTAAGTACAAGGAGTCCAAGAGATTGTTAAAGGACTCCAAGTATTGGCAAATCCATATTGTTCCCTATACACAGGCCTTATATCAGAAAGTTTCTAAGGGGATATTCCTTCTGAGAGTGAATAAAAGCCCATTTTGACCCCTATACATATTTCTGAGATACATTTTCCCTTACTAGAGAATGGCAACCCCTTCCAGCTGGTCCCTGGCTATGACCTAGGACACACTTTGGGGACTGGTGGACAGGAACCCCCACAGGAGCGTCTCCAGGACGTCCCAAACAAGCTCAATGAATTTTACACAATAAACTCCACTGAGTGATACTGGGTCCAGGAGGACCAATTGGGCATTCTTGTAGGCAGTAACTGCTCACTCAGATGCCCCTTCAGCATGTGTAAGCCCAGTCAATGCCTCCTGCAACATCAGAAAGGCCCCATAGATGCGGTCCTTCAGCTTGCACACAACAGGAGAAGATAAGGCCAGCTGCCTTACCACATGAGTAGTATAGTTTGCGTAAAACGTGGTGGGTATCACAAGTGACAATTTCTTGTTGGGTATGAATGTGATAGAATCCCAGCTACGGAATTCAAACCCCAATACCCTGAAGGATGGCAGCCCGCAGGCCCAGCTGCCTGGCTGTCTGCGTTTTCCTGGGCTCAAACCAGAGCCAAATTCAAATTTGGAGAAACTCATGAGATCAATCAACCCAGAGTTGCATGCACCAACGCCTCACCTGCAACAGAATCCTGTTAGGCCCGCCAATGAGAGTGCGGGCCCGGTCAACAATCCTGAGATAACTGGGGGCCACCTCTGGTAAAGAATTGAAGAAGCCTTCCACAGAATTTGGGCTGCCTGAGGATGAAAAATCCTGCAACTCAAAGGGGAAATTTGAGATTCCTCATTCCAACTCAACCAATGAGAGACCCTCTGAGCAGAGTGCCACCAATGATTTCCAAACCATGAAAGGCAGTATCACCTGGCCCAGAAAGGTTTGTAAAAGTTTTTCTATGGCAGATGTGTATACTTATACCCTGGGCCGCCAGGAAATTACCCATTGCCATTCTTACAATAAAGTGACATGAACCTTTGGTTCAACCAGGTTATTCCATATTTCATTTTAGTTTTATTTTATTTGCAGTCTACCTCCCAAAGTCTGTACCTCACATCCATCAACCCCAAGAAACTGCAGACCAACCACCCAAACTATATTGTCCACCAGGAGCTCCCTTTGGCCTGATACATTTTGCTGAATACCCACCAAACCTGGAATATTTGGAATTCACCCCAGAGGAAATCCTGATCTACAACCCAGAAGCCAGAACTAGAGAGACAGAAACCATTGGCTTAGAAGGAACCCAAGTCACCATACCTCCCCTCCTGTTCTGCAACAAGTCCAACTACTTGTTTGCCTATTTAGTTCCAATGACACCACCTCTCACCCTGTAGCCCAACTGCCTGAAGGAATCTGTTGCAACTAATGAATCTACCTCCACTCAGATATTTGGGTGATGTACATCACCCTCATCAGCTTATTGATTCAATGGTGCCTGCCAGCAGACCCTGGGCTCTCCTGGGCAAATTATCTTATATTGTAAAGTTAGCTCCAATCTTATTATGGGCCCTCCCTGCAGGACCCACAGGACGTCCGCCTGTAAGTTCTCAAGAGCCCCTCACAAGCTGGATCCCTGACAGTGGGGACAAAAGGGAACAGGACCTGGCGTAGTTTGCCATCAATTTTTTTTTCTAAAAAAAGGTAAGAATGATTAGATTTATATTAATTTTGATTAATTGTGTTACCTTTTACAGTCTCCTCCTTGCCAGTGGCTTTGGTAGGCTTAGCCATTTTTGACACAAGCAGTTGGGTGGGCAATTCTGTATCCTCAGTTCTGGCTCACTTGCCTGGCTTGAGATGTGCATACATCTCAGGGTTGTTGACCCAGACAGAAAGTGCAGAGAGGGCAAATGATTTGAACTGGAGGCCCTCAACTACAGTTTTTTGAACGTTAAGAAGACACTCAATTGTTTTTTTGGGGGTGTCAGGCATATTAGCCATCAAAGCCTTTGCTGGCACCTTGTCAATTTTGTCCCCTTCAAAGACAGCAGACTTCACTTTAGCTTTGACCTTGAAGTCAATTTCCTTAATCTTGACAATTGCCAAGTTGAGATCCTTCAAAAGCTTTTTCAATTCTCTCATATGATTTTTTACTAACCTTTCCATATGTTTTTATAGCTTTCACTCCCAATAAAATCTGTGATATTCTGATACTATTGCCTCTTTGTTTATTCCTGTTTTTTTCTCATTTACTACAATATCCCATCTTTTTATCCATTGTATATGTTTTACGCTTATCAAAATATGTGTTTTTTGCTTTGTGCTGCCATTGCTTCCTTAATTGTCATATTATTTTAGGCACCTTACACAGCCTTTGTGAAAACATTAACAACAATTTAGGGATCAGCTAAATTTAAATTAGAAAATTATAAGTTTATTGTGTTTAAATAAAGTTGTTACTGATCCAAATTCAAAACATTAATTATAAATTTTAAGCCAATCAGGAGCTATGTGGTAAATTAATTTTTGTGGCATAAGAGGCCATTCAATAATTCTTTGATGCATGTGTGCTAATTAATATGATTGTCTGGTTGTTTTGTCATTGTGTGCCATTACCGCTGCAGCAAGTTGTTGATGGAATAGTGCTAACCCAGCAGCTGATTGGGCACTAGTCCATTATCAACTTACCACAGCAGCAATGGCGCTCAATGGAAAAACATCCAGTCAATCAGATTAATTAGCGCATATGCATCAAAGAATTATTGAATGACCCTTTATGCCACAAAAATTAATTTACCACATAGCTCCTGATTGGCTTAAAATTTATCATTAATGTTTTGAATTTGGACCAGTAACAACTTTATTTAAACACAATAAACTTATAATTTTCTAATTCAAATTTAGCTGATCACCACATTGTTGTTAATATTTTCACAAGGGGCTGTGTTTGGGTACTAAAAATAACTGTGTTCTGGATCTAGATACATGGCATAGTAAATATTAATTTTATAGAAATAAGTTGAACATAAAAAATAAAACCAACTATAAACAAAGAGAAAATGAACATTTTAAATTCATAATAAAGATAATATAAATAGAAAATGTTTGGCAATAGGGAGTTTATTTGGGGACAGGGAAGAGTGATGCCTAATAGGCAGAATAGTGCAGGAAGGAAAGTGTGGAGGCAGTGCTGGCCTGGGGGGTCTGGGATTGGGTGGGTGGGTGGAGCTAGCAGGCGGGGGTAGAGGTAGGAGGATTTATTGTGATGTCCACCATATATTGCTTTTCATATTCCTTGTCTTTCATTGGCTGGATTGTTTGGTAGACAGCTGTGGCACAAGGTAGGATGCACTTGCCTTTATGTGATTGGTTGCCCATGTTCATATGGAAGACAATTTGGGCAAACAGGTCATTCATCATCTGTCAACCAAAGAGAGAATCATGGTCCAGGACTCTGAGATAAAGGTCATTAAAAGCCTGTGGGTGGCGCTCCCAGACTGTGTCTCCAATATTGAAGAGCACAACATCAGCCAGATGGATGTCTAAATGGTTGGCTGGGTACACAGAGGCCTGGTACATGCGTCCTTGGATGGCCTCAAGGGCAGTGGAGCTACCCCTCCATCTGATGGCTTAAGAAACCCTGGTTAGTGGAATTTGAGCTATCTCAGGAGTCAAGCAATTTTCCAAGGATGTGACAGTACCTGTATCCAGTAGTGAAATCTGGGGTTTTCCAATAGTAGACAAAAACCTTGGCTGAAAAAGCCAGAAATGCACCAATGAATGTCCCCTCTTAACCTTCTTCCTCCCTTTTTGGGTGTTGGCTTTTCCTTGCTCACCAAAATCATCAAAAGCTATCAATATCTTGTAGTAGGAGATGAAGATGATGACATCTGTTATACTGGTCAAGCATTAGACCAGGGTGAATTTGATGGCGGGATCATATGGGGAATCCTCACTACCATCCCATTGGTTGCTGGCAACATTGGTCAATACCCTGACTGAAGCCACCTTTCTGTGCATCCAGGGCTGCACCATACGCTCAGACACCCAAATGCCATGGTGCACAAGTTGCTTCTGGACCTGGATCAGGGGAAGCTTGGGGTCCCATTGAAGGAGGTCTTGCATAATAGGGTATGCATCATTGATTTGGGACTCTGGGGCCTTCTTGGGCTTCTTGGCTGTCCCAACCAGGTTTCCCTCATTAATCAGGTTGTTGAATTCCTGCATTATTGTGGCTTGGGTAACTTACAATTTGGTGGCAATTTGTTGGCAATCTGGTTGCAGGACAGACCACACAGGCTAAGTGCCACAATTTCTTGGAGAATTTGGACAGTAATGATTCTGCGTTTGGGGTGCTGGGCCACAGGAGCTGAATCCTGATTGGCTGAGGGTGGGAAGGTTGGCTGGTGGCCGGAAGTTGTTCCAAATCAGGGTTGCCATTCTGATTGGTGAGCTGGTTGGCAGCTTGTGCAGGGATGGGTAAGGGAGCGGGGGTAGAGCTAGACACTAAGTGACTACTGAACAAGTCAAAGCCATATGGGTCAGGGGTCAGGTACAGGTCAGCTTCCTTCTTACCTGCCTAAAAGGCTTGGGTTTAAACAGGTGCCTCCGCATTCTGAGCCTTGCATCTGTTGAAGCTGACTTGGCTGCTGCTGGCTTGGTTGCTGGCGCCATCAAAAATGTTGCTAGTAAAAACCATTGTAAAAAGCCTAGGATAAAATCACTAAAAGTAGAAGTTTAAAATTTTATGATTTATTTTTATTGTAATCTCAAGTCCATATTTGGAAGGTTCTCAAAAACATTTTACACAAATCAGGAGCCATGAAAATGAATAAAATGCCTCTGTTCCTAAATTGAATAGCTGTTGATTGGCTGTTAAACTGTTACTTTTCTATTTTAGGTTGCTCATACTACACATCTTGTGTGACTTCATTTTGTTTTGTGTTTGTGAAATCTTGCTTCTATATTACTCTAATTTTGTTTCATTTTAGTCCTTCTGTTGATGGCTCATATTAATCCTGATTGGATTATAATATATTCTGGAACAGCATCCATCCATCTCACTTGCTGTGTCAGTTCATTTTGTTTGTGGTTTAAACTACGCCGCTTGATGTTTGCTATAATTTTTTATAATGGGCTAGTGAAATTTTGTTTATTGTTTAACAGTTCATTTGTTAACCAAAAATGTTTAAATTATTTGAATCCTGAATCTTGCGCAACTTGGATTTTGTTTAAAGCTGAAATCATTTTGTTTAAATATGAGGTATTTTGGTTGTTGCCATAGCTTTTAAAACTACTGTATATATTTTACCCACATGTCTATCACACTTATCCTGCTCCTTGGCTGTTGTTCCTCTTTGCCTATTTCTACTTAAGATAACCTCAATTTACTATAAATAAAGAGCTTCAGAAAAGTAGATTTTTTAAGCCAAAATTCTAAGTGAGTTCTTCCCTTCAATCTTTATCAACTTTTAACCTTTTTATCTTAAAAAATTAAGAAATTTGCTTTTTATTTTTTTAGGATTAGTTATAATTAACACTTTTTTCTTAGTTCAAAATAGAAGCTGTTAGGCAACAAGCATTCTTCTTTTTTATCCATTATTCTCATTTAAGGAACTTTTCAATAGTTAAATGTATCAATTTGCCAATGAAGAATATCCTAATATTAATATTTCTTTAGTAACTAATAGTTCATTACTAAACACTTTATTTTATCTTCTTCTTTTGGGGTTTTTAAACTGCATCACGCCTTTTTTAACTCAATACAATTTTTTAGCTGGGTTCTGTAAAGTTATGTTACAGACTGTTCCTACCTTTTTGTACCTCTTAAACCTTAACCTGAACGCTTTACACACCTTAGTTGACAACCTTGCACCATTATGGGCAAGACCTTACACTGGACATCTCATCCCTAATAAAAAGTGTCTCATATTTATCAAGCTTATTAAATTTATTGCTAACTACAAGAAGCCCACAATTATTGTCAAAATTTGTCTATGATCTGTCAAATTCTTATACCAAGTCTATAGAAAGACTGGGCAAATTGAACTAATCAAGAATCTCAAAAAACTATTGGCTACTCTTAAAAAGGAGTAAATTGGTCAATATTACAGTGAAATAATTAAAAGTGCCATCTTGAACTGGCAAATATACAGACAATAGTGAATTCAATGTTTGGAATTGTGCCTCAATTTTCCATTTCTACCAAGTTGTTAGAGGGCTTTGCTTCATGTGAAAAAATCTCAGGATATCTTCATATAATTTAAATAGCCTAAAAAACATTCAGACCTGTAGAGGATCCAGGAAATGCATTGTTCTTTTCCATTACTACTGGACTGACTCTTTTTGGCGTAACAGGGAATCCTCTATGTGAGCTTCAGTGAACTCAGACTCCAGGTGAGCAATCCTGGCATCTAACTATCCACCATCTGGTGATCACTTCCATTCTTTTCACTTCCCATAGTCTTGGCTGCAGACTATCTCTCTTATTCCATGATAGTCTTCTTCCAGTTTAAATCCAAGAACAAAAAACATAAAATAATTGAGGGGAAAGCAGCAATTGCCATAAAGTATCTTTATTTCTTATAATTATGTTTCCATTTGTGGACATGCAATTCTATGACTTGAAGAATTCCAGACTTTTAGTGCCAAACACCTGTGAAATATCATTATTTCCAATCTAAGATTTTGTTGTTTCAACTGAGAAACAGCTGAATAATCCTGAATACCTAGACACCATTGTCTACATTTAGCCACTTTTGTGCTAATTACTTTTTTGCAATTAGCAACCAAAAAATGTTTTGAAATTCAAGCCAGGCGTCACTGTGGCACCCAAAAATGCATCTGGGCAGCACCTCATTGCTTTAAATTGATTAGGCAGTGCAGAAGCGTTTTTAAACCTAATAAGTTTGTTAACTCAGTGGGTTTAAACCACTATTTAGGGGTTTACTTTCAATTAAAGTTAACCTTTTTTATTGATACATTCAAGACCATTAAAGCCCTATAGTGAAAGCCACATTAATAATATATTTGTATGTAAATTAATTAACCGATTTCCAAGACACATAGTCTTTACTTGACACAGTCAATTCCATTTCAGCCTTTGTCAGAAATCTGCAGACTGTGGTATTTTATCATCTTCCAGATGATATCCTAAGTCTTCTAACATTAGGAAAGTACAGAGAACCTGTGACTTTGGCGTAACCTGTGGCCTGGAATATTTTGTTGTCTGCAGAATTATCAAGTCTGACTAGGCCCAAAGCCCAAAGGATTTAAGGCAATTCTTCCTACTTCTAGATATAGGTTCATAGTTGTTGTCTCTATATTTTACTATAGATAATTATACTGTATGAAAACAGTATCATCTTTTGCCCTGCTAATAAAGCCTAAGAGAGGATCACATTAAGGAAATAGGACTTGGATCAATCATCAAGTCAATACAGAATCATCATTCTTTTATTCTAATGTACTGACTTTAAGGTGGCCCACCTGCCTGCATTTTATCTGAGTTAGCTCACAAAGCTAGGAAGATACTGAATTAGCATTAGGTCAACATGGCAGGAGGCCCAGCCTTTTCTGGGTGAATTTTGTGGAATCTTGCTTGACAACTTCCTTGGCTTACTGTGTTTGTTATAGACACACAGCACAGCTGAATCTCTTTTCAGCTGCCTGGGCCACTATCCAGGGCTAGCTAGCCAGTGGTTGGCTACTAGCTCACAAGATGATTGTTACACTTAATCAGAGCTACTCTAATACAATAGGCTCAGGGATTTTTATCTTAGAGCATTCGGCCTGGCAGCCCAGTCCATGTTGGACTCTGCTAGACATAATGCAGATGACAGTCCTTATGACAACCCTCTTGTTCTAAAATACAATTAAATTTTAGAATAGTAATT
Source organism: Entomophthora muscae (assembly GCA_014839935.2). Lineage (NCBI taxonomy): Eukaryota > Fungi > Entomophthoromycota > Entomophthoromycetes > Entomophthorales > Entomophthoraceae > Entomophthora > Entomophthora muscae. The sequence goes on along the minus strand of QTSX02006059.1, from coordinate 28,212 downwards.
ACAATTAAGTGCATATTGAGGTGCTTGATGAAGGGAACTAATTAATGAGCAGTAATTGCATGTTCCATTCATTAATTGTAATTCATGAATTTTTTGATGTCAGGATATGATTTGGTTGTTGATTCATTGATCTGCATCTTGTGGCCCATGTTATTTTGTTGAAACTATTCTTAAGAGTGATTGACAACTGGCCCATGTTAATTGGTTGAATCTGTTAATTAGTCAAAATCCCAAAATCCTGACAGTCCTATAATTAAATCTTTATTAATTATATTCTTGGGTATTGTCATGAATCCCAATATTCAGGCATTATTAATTTTGCCCTTGATGTGATCACATTTTGAGTGTGACATCCTTCAGTTCCATTTCTCTCCTCAAAATGGGTTTTGCTCTAAACTGGGTGAAGGACTCATTTAAATTATGACTGGTGACATGAGTGATCCTTGACCCACCCTATGAGAGTGACCAGTGATCTATCTGTCCCTCTACCATTTGTGGTAAACAATTGCCATATAACAATCATTTAGATTCACCCAATAAAATTAAGTTCTATTTACACACTTTCTTTGTGTTTATTTTTTGTGCTTTGGAGTCAGCTCCCTAGTCTTGTCTAGAGGAGATTTCTGATAATTATCATTCTCAGGGCCTTAAAGTAAATTCTTTATAGATCCCTGAAGACTAGCCCTTGGTTTAGTACAACCCCAATCCTACTGTTAGGATTTCTTGTTGTGTCTCTTGGCCTTTCCTATATACATTACGGGAATTAATTAATCTTCTTGGTTAATTAATTGGTGTCAGTGCCTAGAATGGGCCTGACAAAACCCTATTTCACATAGGCTTGTTTCCTGAAACTGATTGGCCAAAAAATTGATTGCATTGATTGATTTACTGAAAACCTTGACACTAAGTGGGAAATCAAACCCAGGCAAGAGCCAAACCTAGGGACTTTTGGGAAACATTCCAACACCAAGCAAAAAGGCTTTTAATTGACCCAACCCCTCTGAGACCAAATAAATAAGACTTGGGCTGCCAAATAACTCCAAAACTACCTGCCAGCTTCCCCAGGACAAGAATAGTGAATTGATCTCCTGAACTGACAAATAAGGGCCTTCTAATGGGGCCCAGCTTAAGAATAACCCTTCAACAGCCAATAAGGAGTTGGCAGTAAGTACAGATTCAGTTTCCCATTAGTATATATCTGGGAACACTGACAACCCTTTCCTTGTTGACATCTTTACCAAATAAAAAATTGCAGTTTATGCCACTTAGCCATTAGAAAATAGCATAAGTTTATTATGCCTTTACAACATAACCTTGCTGTTCTCCTCCCATAGAGAAGAATCCCAAACTTGTCTGGTACGTAAGAGTACCAGGAAAGAGACACTTGCTCTTGCTCAGAAAAAACCAGTTTCTCCTCCTCCTGCCAGGGCTCTTGGTCAGATTGTAGATCCTACACACCTTCTTCCCTTGCACTAAAGCTTCCTCTGTGTTGCCACTCCGTCAAACAGATAATCCTGCCTATTGAGGATTTCCCCTATTTCTCATATGATTACAGCAAGCTTGGGTTTGCCTATGTCACCCTATTGGGGTTTACTTAACAAGTGATTCTTTATATGGGTGCTTGGCAAACCTGGGCCTCTGCTATGAAATACATGATGAGGATTGCCCAATTTGTGTACTGGGTGTTCCAGGATTGCCATATTCCCCTTTTTGCAGACAAGTCTGATACCACTTTCAGTCACAACATTTGGTTTATAGAAACCTAGTCTCATAATTTGAATTGTTTAGATTATTCATTTAGTCCCTCAATTATTATAGCCTAATTGATTTCTGTGTATTTCTTCATCACACTGGAAAATCTCTCCAAGATCAATCATATTGCTTTGAATTTCAACCTATGAAACTCATCATAACTCAACCACTTTGTTTAATCACAGCCTGCCATAACTGTAGTACAGTCACAAGAAACAACACAGATACATCAAAGAATATTGTCAGGATCATCAATCCTGATAAACCTGACTCTCAATCATCTTTTTTATCTCTAAAAAAGAAAGTATTACCTTTTTATACAGTTAAATATATTTTGGGTCTTGGTTGGCTCAATTAGTTAATCCAAAGAAAGAATAAATTGAAATTAATAATTTAGTTGATTTTAATTTTAAATTTAATTAATGCTGTAAGATTAGGCTGATCGACCACAAATACTCAGGCTAATCATTGCATGAAGATCTTTATCAGTTACATGCCATATTATCACTAGATTATTATTCTATTAAGTGCAGTAATTATATGCCATATAATCACCAGTTTATTATAAATGATATGATAGTTATACACTGGATAATTGTTAGTTTATTATAATTTATATTACAATTACACACTGTATACTTGTTAGCCAATATAGTGATTATCATTGATTACACAGTGTGTAATCTTGAAATCATCAATCATATATTGCTCATTCCATCCTACTGGATGTTGTATCAACTCAGTCCCACCCAGCCTGAAGGGTGTATATGATTATATCAAACAATTGATGCACAAATGGCTAGGAAATACCAAGTTTGGATCAGCATTACATGGTGTATAATTGGTTCCTTATTGGTTTGGGTTAGCATTACACAGCAGATAATCCACAGGTTGATATTGGATTGAGTCAGAAATTATATGCCATATAATCACCAGTTTATTATAAATGATATGATAGTTATACACTGGATAATTGTTAGTTTATTATAATTTATATTACAATTACACACTGTATACTTGTTAGCCAATATAGTGATTATCATTGATTACACAGTGTGTAATCTTGAAATCATCAATCATATATTGCTCATTCCATCCTACTGGATGTTGTATCAACTCAGTCCCACCCAGCCTGAAGGGTGTATATGATTATATCAAACAATTGATGCACAAATGGCTAGGAAATACCAAGTTTGGATCAGCATTACATGGTGTATAATTGGTTCCTTATTGGTTTGGGTTAGCATTACACAGCAGATAATCCACAGGTTGATATTGGATTGAGTCAGAAATTATATGCCATATAATCCTCAATTCAAACTGGCATATTAATAAGAAGAAGGCTTACCAGTCATAAAATGATTACTGATTGAGCCCTGGAAATTTAAAAACAGGAATACTGGAATTCTACCTTCCAATGTAGGAGGACAGAACAGGGATCATTCCTAAGCGTCAACCAAATAAGGTGTAGTTTCCTAGTGCAATAATAGGTGTGTAAGGATACAGAAAATTGATAAATGCCAGTAGGCTAGCTCAAGGAGAGTGCAGGCTGTAGCTGAAGTGCCATGTACGCCTTGCTAAGGCCAGTAGCAGCACACATGCTAAGGACAACCAATCAGGATAGGCATAGCCAGCAAAGATGGACCTATTTCAAAGGTAGCCACTGAGAACTGTCTGAAAGGACAAGAAAAAGGGTTGTTGTAGTATATATTGATAAAGACACCTGAAAGGATGATAACAAGTTCTTAGTTACACCTGGATAGATTGCAGCCGCTGGCTAGATTGTACTCCAGTCCCAATAAACGCAATTATCTTCAAAGTTCTATTCTATTATATTCTGTAGTGCTCTTTCATAGGATTAGGTAAAGTAAATTGGCAAAGCTAATATCTATCTGTAGCTTTGAACATACCAGCAATAACCCAAGTTACTCAACAAATGCAGAATAGGGATTGAAATCAAGAGGCTCATGCGGAATGATCTAAACTTGAATTTAAAAACAAAAATAGCTAATTCAACAATTTATTGTGTGCCAGACCCCAGATTTTACTATTTGTAGCCAATAAGAAGCCAAAAAAGACTTACTGACATTGCTAAAGTTTTCTCTCTTCAATCAGGCTCTGTAGTTGATTTAAACTAACAGAGTGGTGTTAAGGCTTGTTATTTAAGTTTTAAAGCTTTTAAAATAGCTGAAACTGTTGCTAACCTGGTTATATGATCATCCAATATAAATTTTACCAAGTTCAGGGTTAGTGCAACAGAAAACTCAGTTAAGCAGTTTGATATATATTTGAGAGTAGTGCCAATCTCTCATGCTCCTTTATTTTTAAGCTAACATTATGTTCTAACTGTTCTCTATACCTTGTCTATCTTTTATTCACTCCCTAAATAACCACACAATATTTGGTTCTATTCCTTGCTCAACCAATAATATTATTTAACATACATGTTTAATTATTATCATTGTCAAAACTGTGGGGTCAATCCCCCAGCAAGGTTTTGCACAAGAGGTTCTGTGACCCCCAAACCAACCCCCCATGACCTGTAGCCAAATATGGAAGTTAACTCATATTACTAAATCCAGCAACAAGTGTCAGGGCCCAAGGGCTCCCAACTCTGATACATTTAAATTATATTATAAGTGAAGTACTTTATTTATTATTCAGACCAAGAATTATCACAATGGGGAAAAGGGAACTAGATTCTTTTATACCATTTGCATTGGTCTTTGAAATTCTTCCAGATTATTCTTGAAGGCTCTTTTCTCTATATATGGGGGTCATGCTAAAAGTTTGAGACATTGTTGCAACTGAACCAATGACAGTTTAGTATTTGATTAGGGAAGACAACAGTCCAATAGAAAAGACAGGAATAAGAAAATCAAGATAAGGTTTATTAATCAGTATTGTGACTAATATAATATATGGGAGAGCTACAAGGCCACCAGGGGGTGACAGGTTCCATTTAAAGCTTGGGACCAAAGATAAACTGTGCAGGGATCAGTAATATCAAATTGACAGCACTCCTAATTAGGAGATAGTGCCCTTCACTTGACATCATCATCAGATTGATCCATGCCGTTAGATACATCATGGGGCAGCTCATAAAGCGCCCCCTGTGTATTGTGAGATATGTTAGCTGGCAAGATGATAATCTTGGTTGCAACACCCCATTGTCCCCTTCTTATTGTCAGGCACCAGTATTGGAACCTATTAAAGGTCTGGGAAGATCCGCACAGAGAGTCTTTGTGTGGGAATGGTGTGGCAGGGTTGCAAGCAATTGTGGTGGAGGGTCTTAGTGTTCCCTTGGGTGTCTTCAAGCTGATAAGTATGATTGTTGTAGACATCAGCTATCTTGAAGGTCACAATATGATTCAGCTCCATCTTGGCAGAGTTGAAGTAAGGGCATAGACAGAATTACCCATGATATACCTTGCTTTGAGGTGTTTAGTTCCCACTTGATCCGCTCTTGCTCTATGTTGCAATCTTTGGTACGCCATTGACTCAGGGAGGGGGTAGTTACGAGGAGAGGCTTTGCAGGAACCATGGACCTTAACATCCCTTGCTCCACCCCTATCAAATCATCAGGAGTTCCAAAGGACAGGGCTCTGGTACTGAACCCTGTACCACAATTGATTATGGCCCGTAGGATAAGCAGGGCAGCGGGGAGATGTTCAGTCCAGGAAGTATTTGGGTGCTCCTGTGAGAGCTTGTCAATTATTTGCACCAGGGAACTTTTCAGGCGCTCTATACATTTGTTGGCTTGAGGATGGTATGGTGTGGTGACCACTTGTTGGAGGGCGTTCTTGGAACAGTATGCTTTCATAATGTTACCTACAAGTTCAGGTCCCCCATTAGTGATGAGACAACTGGGGTGTCCAAAGCGCACCACAATCTCCTTGAAAATAAACCAGGTGATGGTGGTGGCAGTGTGATTGATGGCTGCCCATACTACAGGCCAATGTGTAAAGAAGTCAATAGCCATGATAATGTACTTCTTACCCAGCTTGTCTTTGGGTAGAGGCCCCATAATTTCAAGGGCCCATTGTTTGAAGGGTTCCATGGCTTTGATGGGCAGAACTGACTTGGGCAGTCAGGTTTGGACTTGTTCTATTCACACAGGACACACATATCAAGGAATTCCAGGATGTCTTGGTGCATACAGGGCCACCAAACATAACACTTCATAATTTCAAAGAGGTTACGTCCTCTGATGCGCCCTAAGGTGTGGTGGTAATGTATTATGGTATCCCCTCATTGTGTGGTGGGGATATAAGGTGTGTTTTCACCTGTCTCTGCATGGCAGCAGACATTGCCAGTATCAGTGGTGAACTGGCTTTCATTGTCCTTCAGCCTTTAAATAGTCACAGGATTGAGACCTTTGTAACAAGTGGCTTCAGGACGCAGGTAGAGCATGAGCCAGTCCGGGTTCAAGCTGTTATCTCCTGTGATGGATGCTATGTAGAGTCTGAAGAGAGCATCAGCTGTGACAAGTTCCTTCCAAAGTTTGTATTCAATGCACAATTGATAGGGGGACAGACCTTTGACCCATCCTTCCTGATGTTGAAGCAAGTGCAACTGGGTATTTAAATACTGAAAGGGCTTATGATCTGTCAAGACCTGTGGCAGGAACGTGGCCCCTTCCAGGTAACAGCACCATTTCTCAATGAAGTGCATGATTGCTGCTAACTCTTTATCATTTATGGGGTAGCTCTGCTCTGAGTTGGTAAGCTTTCTGGATTCATAGGCCACAGGAAGCAAGACACCTTCATTGGTTTCTGTTCTAGCACACCCCCTATGGCCCTATCAGAGGCATTGATTTGAGTTTGTACTGGCAATTATGATTGGGGAATTGTAGTACAGGTGCAGTTGTGAGCCTTTGCTTCAACATATCAAAGGCCTGATCTCTGACAGGTGTCCAGTAGAAGTGGTGTTTGGTGTTCAAGAGCTTGGTGAGAGGTATAATTAGTTCTCCACAGTTTGGGATAAACTTTTGCATATAGGCAACCATGACCAAGATTGTATGCACCTTGACTCATCATTGGGTGTAGCATGCTTGTTATTTCCTTTATCTTGGCAGTATCAGGCTATATCCCTTGGGCAGCAATATTGTGCCCCAGATATAGAAGCTATGACTGGAGGAATTCACATTTAGAAGGCTTTGCCTTTAACTGATGTTTACAAAGGGTGTTAAGTACAGCACAAAAGTGTTGGAGGTGTGTGGTTTGATCTTGACTGAAGACAATAATTCTATCAAGGTACAAAACAACTCACTTTCCAATCAGATCCTCAGATGCTTTGTTCATCAACATAGCAAAGGTGGAGGGAGCGTTGATCATTCCAAAGTTCATAACAAAAACTCAAATGACCTGTAGCGTATATGAAAGGAAGTTTTTGCCTCATCCCCAGGCGCAATGCAGATCTGATTGTACCCTGTGGTGAGATCAATCTTAATGAAGACCTTTGTACCCGTGAGCGTATTAAACAGGCTGTCAATTAGTGACAAAGGATACTTGTTTTTGAATGTCACCTTGTTTAGTGCACGGTAGTTGGTCATCAGTCAAAGGGACCCATCTTTCTTGGCTACAAAGAAGACTGCAGCCTCATATGATGAGAGGGAGGGACGGATGAAGCCCTTATCAAGTGTGTCCGTGAGGTGTTGACAGAGAGTTTGGTCTTCCTTGGTTGTCAAAAAATAGAGAGACTGTGCCTTGGGCAGCAACCCTTGTAACTGAACAGCATTTTTTATTTCTCTTGGAGGGCGCAGTTGATTTAGTGTTTATCTAAAGACGTCTTTGTACTCCTCAAGAAGTTATACTAATGCTGGTAGTGATGATGTATCCAAGAGAGAAGGATCAGTGGGTTTAGAGCAGATGACTTCCATTGAACACTGATTGAAGTCCAGCCCCCCTTTAATTTTTAGGTTCCAGTCTCTGTGATTCAAACAAACACGGTGCTATGAAGTAACTTGTTCATTTTGATGGGGTAGATTCGGAAACCTACCCCATTCCAGTTGAGTGTGATCACAGAGGTGTCCCAGTCAATTTATGGTAAGTTGTGTTGGAGCCAGTTGAGGCCAACAATGGCATTGTGTCTGAGCCTCACCATTATTGGCCCAGAGAGTTTAACCTGGATGTTCCTCATTCTTACAGAGAAGGGTACTGTATCATGAGTGATGATCACCCTACAGGAGCCGTCCACATGTACTGCCTTAAAGCAACTGGGTACTTGGTCTAGCTGTTAGGAGTCTGCAAATTCCTGGTTGGCCATGGTGTGATTGTCCCCAGTATCTACCAAAAGTTTGTGGGTGTTCCCACAGAAACAAAGGGGTAGGCCAAGCAGATGATTTTATTTGATGATAGATAGGCTTGGAGGATGGGGTTGTCACTATGGACTTGGAACACGTCTAAGGTCTCCATCTCATGCATGTTGTAGTTGCAGGGATTCTTGGCAAGGAGATATTGATAGTGTGGGTCAAGCGGGTTTGCAAAACCTCTTGTATCTACAACCCCCAGGCTTTTCCTGAGTCCTCAATTTGTGCTAATTAGAGCTCCCCCTTGTGGGGGCTGGCCCCATTTTCTTGTTGGCAGGACTGGCAACAGCCTACCTGATTGTGGGCACTGCCAGGTGCAGGACAAAACTGGGGTGGTGTGTCATTGCATCTGCATAATTCCATTGAAGCCTGGTTATTGGCCTCCACAATGGCTTTATAGCAGTTGTTGATGGAGGTACAGCAACCCACGGGAACCCATTTACAGATATGGGATTTGAGCCCATTGACTATCAGAGTAAGGAGCATAGCATTCCTGTCAGTAACAACTTCAGGAGCGGCGGCAAGTGCTTGCTGCTAGGCTGTGAGGTATTCATGAACACTGCATGTCTGTTTGATAGCAAGTAGAGGGGTTCCCACTACAATGGGTGAAAAGGTTTTGCTGTAGCAGGATCTGGTGGCATCCCTGAAAGTGGTCCAAATGACTTTGTGTTCTTGACTGGCCCAGTTGGTGAACCATACTGCAGCAGGCCCTGTGAGGCGCCCAGAAGCAGTAGAAGCCCATATGAGTCCAGGTACTTTGCAGATACAGAGGTGGGTTTCCATGGAGTGGAGCAAACTGACAATGTCAACCCCTTTCATGCCACCCATAAAGAACTCTAGTTGAAGGCTCAACATATGTTGCAAGAGGTTTGACTGTGGAAGGGTGACACTGGTGTTGTGTTACCCTAGGTGGAGACAATTTTAAACACTTGTGAGTACCAACTGGTCCTGATAGATAGTGTACCCCTTGGGGATGTCCCCATCAGGGATAGGGAGGAAGGTTTCCTGGTGTGGAGTAGCCATACAGCCTGTACTATGTCCTTCCTTGGGGGGATTTGCTTTTAGATAGGTTGTGAACCTACCACTGCTACCACTGTTGCAACTGAACCAATGATAGTTCAGTATTTGATTGGGGAAGACAACAGTCCAATAGAAAGGACAGGGATAAGAAGAATAAGATAAGGTTTATTAATTGGTATTGTGACTAATATAATATATGGGAGAGCTACAAGGCTACCAGGGGGTGGCAGGTTCTATTTAAAGTTTGGGACCAAGGATAACCTGTGCAGGGATCAGTGATGTCAAATTGGCAGCATTCCTAATTAGGAGATAGTGCCCATAATTTGACATCACCATTGGATTGATCCATGCCGTTAGATACATCATGGGGTAACTCATTGAGAGCCCCTGTTTACTGTGAGATACATTAGCAGGCAAGAGGGGAATCCTGGTTGCAACAACATCAGCGGACTAATTCTAATCATATTTCTTTGGCCAGATTAAAATTTTGCGCTTTGCCTCAGTTAGTCATCTAAAAATACCTTGGCGGGATTTTCCTTGTCTGGGGCTTTCATTTGAGCATAATAACATCCAAAAATGATCACTGGAAACTGAGATATGATTGGATTTTCCAGCTCACTAATTGTTGCTTGTCTTGATTTTAAATCCAATCTTGCAACCATTTTGGGACATTTTGACAGGGTTTTTAAACTCAGCTCTTTAAATCACCATAATTTTTGATCTAGGGCGCCTAGGGAGATCATCAAGATGGCTTTCTAATGGCAAGAGGTAGATTTTTTGATCCAAATTTTTAAAATGTGACCTTTTAAAGTTACAATATTATGTTGGGCCATGACAACAAGAAGCAGTTATAATTCCAGCTTGGTGAACAGCTAAATTTGGTGCTTTACTCATTACAAGGATCCTGTCAGCCCCCTGCTCAATCCAACTGATTGGTTTTCCAAATCTTGTTCCTCTTATAATGATTTGCCCCAAATATAGAATTCTCATATCTCAATAAAGATAATTATCTAGTTTTCAATCTTAATCCCGTGTAAATCTGCTAATACAGCACAGTCACAACATTGGTAGCATAGGTAGATTCCCCATCATACTTTTCTTTTCAAGATTCCTCCTGTTTCCTGTACTTGCCACAGTCTACAAATATATAAAAAATCATTTCCAGGCTCTCCTTAGATTAGACACCCTACATACCAGGAACTGATATACCAAAAGGACATGTCCTTTACCAAGAAATGCTAATTTCAGTTCCTGTCTTCAATGCCTTGTCAGAGCAAGGATTCTTCCAGAAACCCTCATTTAAACCTCAAACCAACAACAAGAGCATCATGCCTGCCCATGTAGCTCAGCAACTTTGTAGTGTGGCCTTAGAGTTGTTTGCAGGAGCCAATGACAACAACACCACGACATGGATCCAGTCCTCACAGAACAGTTTGACACAAATGGAGTGTCCAACCCACTTCTGGATTGCAGATTCTCCATTTTACTGACCCACAACATAGTGTAAATACCCAATAAATGGGGAGTATTTTAGCTAGATAAGGACACAACTTTTCACTTTGAACCCAGTAAGCAATGAACAATTGGGTAGACTGTCATTATCCATTGAAACACCTTTGTGTGAAAATTAAAACAACCAAAAAAACAAGCAAAATACGCAAGAACATAGTAGACCAAGGTATAGGTTGCTATGGACTGAGTTGATTGGGGTAAAATCAGGGCAGGCAAAGAGTGCTGGTTAAAGGAGTTTAACTGTGTGATCTCCTTTTAATAGTAATCTTTGGATGGGTTGTGGAATGGCCTGTGTGGTTGAAATTGTTGTTGGTGACCCCCAATCCCAAGGCAGGCTGTGAATACAGCTGAGAAAATAAGGTGGTTCATCTCCTTAATCCTGGGGAAGGGCAGACAAAGCTTAGTGTCTTGGACTTTCTTGTGTTTAAAGTCTGGTTTGATTTATGTGGTATTATTGAGGGGTAAGTCACTCAATGATAGTACAATCTATCATCAAGTGAATGGTCTTTATTATATACTATCAGCCCTAGTGAGGCATGAATAGTGGAAAGCATTGGATGGGGAACCCCAAACACTTGGTGCTGTCTGGAATTCCCTTTCTGGGGAGGCATAGGAAGGGATGTGTAGGCAATGTATTGCCAATTCCTGGCTGGCAGTGGCATAGGAGATTTTAGATGCTTTCATGCACCCAAATTCAGTTTCTGCAGCTACTGCATTGATTTGTTTGCAGGGTAGCCTGTCAGTCCCATCTGGATTTAGAAATTCCCGTTTTGGGCAGCAGTTCCCCCCCCCAAATTGAGTTTTGGGGAAATTTCCTTTTTTGGTTTACTGTTTTGGCATTTTCCCCATTTGGTAGGGGTGGGCAGCCCCGCTGTGGGGGGGTGCCACCAGCTGCTGGCTGGCTGGTGCAGGAAAGCAGCCAGGCACCTGGCAGTTGGCTGTGCTGCCTACAGAGGACGGGCAGGCGGCTGGCCGGCAGTCTGTGGTTGGCCTATGAAAGCCAGAAGTTGAAGATTTAAAATTTTAATTTCTTTTTCTTATGGCTTTTGTTCTGCGGCAGTTTCCCCAATCAGGGGGAACTGCTACAAATATTCCTTTTGTGTTTTAGGCCCAATTTTCACCAGAATGTTGTTTCTTGGAGTGGTTTTTTCAGGAAGATTCCTGACACAGAGGCACTTGGTGCAAAAAGTGGCATGAGGATGATACAGAGAAGGACTGGGACACTTTCAAACAAAATTTCCTGACAATATTTTTAATGAAGGCCACAGCCCTTATGATCATATTTCAGGCAAAGAACCTAACATAAACTGATACAGTGAAGGAGTTAACAAGATCCTATGAGGAACTGTGCTTATGTGCCCCCTCAGAAATGGCCTTTGATAATCCCGCAACACACCTTATTTATTACAACGCCCTCAAGCCACACTTCATTAGACATGTTAAATTAGACCAAATAATCAACCTTCAAAGTCTGTGCCGCAAGGCAGAGAAAGTGGCACAAACGTACAATGCTTTACACAAGGTGCAGACTGGAAAGAGAGGGACTCAAGGACTCTCACCCCCAGGACATTACAACCTCCCTCCACCTGGCAACAGCAATATCAAAAAGCCTCAGACATCCAATGGCCATAGTAAAAGGACTCATAGCCAATCCAATTGTACCCATTTAGAGTCACTATCACACAGGGCAAGTAGAATAAGGAAAAAGCACAGAAAGAGCATTAAATGAGCCAAGCTCTTCCCAAAAATTATTAACCTCATCCAATGACAAGTATCAACATGAAGATGTAGACCATTGCCCAATGATTCAGGTCTCTTCAGGAAATATGGTGCTCTACACAATTGCTAGACACCCCAATAAATTGATATCTTACCCTTTCTGCTTTTGAAGTGACACAGGATTAGCACTCTTAAACTCAGGTGCAGATTGTACCCTTGTTAAAAGCAACTTTGTGAAAAAAGTTAGGCTAGCCACTAATCCTTTTCAGATTAAGACTGTGGTTTTAGCTGATGAACATCACATTGCTGTGACCTGGAAAACTGCCCCCTTTTTCATTACGCTAGAGAGCCTGCACTCCACCATCCAGGGACCTGTCATCAACTTCCCTTGATTTAATGTGGTACTTGGCTTAGATTGGTTGAGAAAAAACAACCCCTAAATTAATTGGGTCACCTCAGTTTTAACCATTAAGAAAGAAGGCATAAACCATCAAATTTACCCATATACTGTAGACCAGCTTCTAATAGATCATATCTTTGTGTTCATAACAGAAGCACAATAAGAGAAAGACAAATTTAAAGCAATTGACTGGGACTCTTGTCAATATGAAGTCATAAACTTTAAAGACAAACAAGACATCATCACATTGCAAGACAAAGAGATATTGGCCCAACATCCAGATATCTTTGAAGAGGCACTACCAGGGATCACCCCTGAAAACCTTATACAATATTCCATAAAAATCAAGGGTTTAGTACCCAAAGCACGCCCTATATACCAACTTACCCCAAATGAGAACAATGCGCTCTGTGCCTACCTTAAGGAAGCCCTGAAGAAGGGCCTCATCAGACTTTTACAATCCCCCTTTAGGGCCGCTGTATTCTTTGTGGTAAAGAAGGATGGATCCCAAAGACTAGTCACTGACTAAAGAGCCCTGAACAAAGTCACCATAAGAAACAGCTATTCATTACCACTCATTGTGACCTGTTTGAAATACTGGGTGGTGCAAGTGTATTCCCCAAGATCATCTTAATAGCTGGATAAACCAGACCCAAATCAAAGGGGAAGATATCCCCTAGACTGCATTCTAAACTAAATGTGGATCATATGAGTTTTTTGTCCCTAATTTTGGAACTTTCTAATGCACCATCAACCTTTACCATATTCATGAACAAGTTTTTTGCTCCTCACATCTGGAAGCATGGCATTTTATACCTAGACAGCATCATTGTCTACAGCTCAAAATTATAACAACATCATAAGGACCTGGAAGCTGTATTTACCACCTTGAAACAGCACAAACTGCTAGCCAAACTATTGAAATACCAGTTTTACTGGAAACAGTACCTTTCTTAGGACATGTAGTGTCCAAGGATGGCATCAAGTACAATAAGAAAAAGATTTAATCTATCAGATGCCTCTCCCTAAGGACAAAGGAGAACTCATAACATTCCTGGTAATGATAGTATATTTATGTTAGTTCATTCCAGACTGTGGCATGCTAACAGCCCCCTTGTCTGCCATCACTGGAGTTAAATCCAAGTTTTTCTGAACTTCTCAGCAAGACTTTTGTTTCTGCCGCCTTAAGGAGAAGTTAGTGTCAGCTTCTATTCTGCAGTACACCAAGAAATATGGGGACTATCATATCAAAACTGACGCCTCAGATGCCTCCATAGGGGGTGCACTCTGGATCAAGACAAACTCTGGAGAATTCCTACTAGTGGCGTAAAAGTCGTGCAAGTTAAGACTGCAAGTGCTGCTATCCCATAATTGACATGGAACTCCTTAATTGTATACTGCTTAGTTAAATGGAGTTGTTACCTCAAGAGGAAGGAGGAGTTTACAGCTCTCACAGACCACAAGCCCCTATCTATTTCAATACACAAACAAGCCTCTCCTGCAGGAAAACACACTGGTGTGGCAGAAATTGTTGGATAGTAAGAAGCAGTCTCTAGGTGGTGAGAAATCACCACCCAGTCCACATAGAGTTGATGATTAACCACCAACAAAGCTTCAAATACTGTTTTTTAAAATTTCTAAAAGATACACTAGGGTTAAGAAAAATGACTAACCCTAACCAAAGGAGCCCAAGATAAATATCCTAGGAGAGAATCAATTAGTCTTTGGTGTAAAATTCAGGACATTGAGATGTTGCAAATGTCTCAGCTTCAGATACGGTGAGGAAAACTCCTAAATTTGCAGGCATCAGATTGACATTGGGTGGAGGCGGCAACAAAGTACCGACAGCAGGATCCCATCTTCTGGTGATAATTTAACTTAGAATCAGATTATAAGGAATGTAGTGCAGAAGGCTAACTACAGGATTCATGATAAAATAATGTTAGACTAGGAGATTATTTGATTTTATTTGAGTAAATATTTTGGGAGGACTCAACTCTTAAGAGTTGAAACACTGAAAATTATTCAACATATATCAAATTCAACTAATCAATACTGCCTGGATCCTTGACTCTTATTCCTTCTGCATTTTCAAGTGAATACCTAGTCCAGTTTGCAAAGAACCTGTAAATTCACACCCCCCCTCTTTGGCCTTGGATAGGATAATCTTCCCACGTCACACCAAGAAATCTCCTCAGAAGCCAGCCAAGACCCTTAATTCCCTTGAGGATTTAGCCCATACAATTGATGAGAGATTTGTATTAGTATACCCTTCCCAGGTGATAAATACCAATGTGTGGAACTTGGTTCTCACTTGGGAGGAATCTCTGATTAATTTAGACTATTTTTTGGCTTGGGCTTGTCTGCACTTGAAATTAATTAAGTCTAAACAATCAGGTTGTGCTAGTGCTAAATCATCAGATTTCAATCCAACTGGATTGGATGCTGATTTAAATCACCCTAGCAATGCCAGCCAATCAGAGTCAAAGTTGGAAATTACTGCAAAACCCTCCAACTCACTGGATTCACCTTGCAAAATTTCTCCTGCAGCCAATCAAATC
This sequence comes from Entomophthora muscae, assembly GCA_014839935.2. NCBI lineage: Eukaryota > Fungi > Entomophthoromycota > Entomophthoromycetes > Entomophthorales > Entomophthoraceae > Entomophthora > Entomophthora muscae. The sequence goes on along the minus strand of QTSX02006059.1, from coordinate 12,938 downwards.
TGCGCCTTGGGTCAGGTGACCCTGAATTCTAAACTCCTCCCTTAAAGCAAGACAGGAGACTTTCAGTCCCCTGCTTGCTCATTTTTACAAAATAAAGTTTGGGGTTTTACTTTAGAATTTTAAGGTTTTTGGGTTCCTTCTTTAGCCCCTTGTACTTCCTAAGATTATTAGTAGAAATTCAACTTTCCTCACCTTATTCCTTTGTTCCTGGGCCTCTCTGTGTCTTCCTAGAGCCCCCTACACGTCGCCAGTGTCAAATTTAAAGCTTTTTGCTTTTGCTTTAAAACATAATCATTCAAACTTGAAGTTTGGTAGTTAGTTTAGTATAATTACCTACTTTAATTTCAATTTTGTTTTTCTTTTGCTCTCGCTTCTTCATGAGCTTCATATACGCTCTAAAGCTTCAAAACTCCGTCTTTGAAGTCCCTCTCCATGTGGTTGCTGTTCTCTGTGTCCTGTTTGCCTCTTAGGACCATCCCACTTGACTTTGGCCTCCTCTTGGCCACCAATTCAAGCTCCAAGAATAAGAAGAAGTTTTAAGAAAAAAGCATTGTTCCTGCTGTGAAATTATTTGGTTAAGCAAAATGTTGGTGCTCTTTGCCAAGTTTGTGGTATTCACCTTGGCACCAGCCTTGGTGTTGATATGGTGCACCACCCCCGACCTCTGGGGGCGCATCCCACATTCATTCCATCATGTGGGTGCTAACCCTGATCAATTCTTATATATATTTAGTGATTTCCCTGACAGAGCTCAAGATACCCTCAACACTAGTGAGAAGGTTGTAAGAAGCCTCACCTGTGACAACCTTGACCTTGTGGCTCCTGACCTATCTCCCTCAGTGTCACCAGTCCCGCCTTCCCTGTTGCCCCTCTCCTCTGAGGTCCCAGTTGTACTGGTCCCAGGAGGAGACAAGGTTGGTCCAGAGTCTACCCCTAAGCGCTCCCCCTGGTTGCTCAGCGGGATGATTCTGATGGGCTTGGACTCCTACTTTCCCCAACTATCTGTTGTGTCCTCCTTATGGGCGCCACTTTGAGCGGCCATCCCAGTTTTTCACTGGATGGTGTCCTGGTGGATTCTTCCCCCAGGATGGGAGCCAAACTTAGTTATTTTAGCCCCCCTCTCTCACAGAACCCTTGTGTGATCAACTTCTGATGACCATGCTGATTAATAAGATCATATCTGGTGACTCTCATGTTAAGTCAATTTATCAACATCAGCTTGCAAGAGGAAATCAAATACAACTGGCAGAACAGAGCAGCTGTAACCCATTTTTGAGCAACTGTTTGATTTAAATCCATCAAATCAGTTAATTTTGTTAATAGCTTTCCAGATTTTTGAGCTTTCTTACTCAGGCAGATAATTCTTGGCATTATGGAATCTACCGTGATAGCTGGATGATGTCTCTTGAGATATTTAACATAAACATTCAGTATACTCCTGGACCAGAACCAGTTACTGCTGACTACCTATCACAACTCTATGTGCAAGCCTCAAGGGGACAGAACATATTGGACCCTGATTGGCCACTCCCAGTGTTATAAACCAAGGACAAAGGCTTCCCCCTGGGCACCACAGAAATAAAGTGTGATACTGTCATCAAGAACAACCACTTGTTCATCAACATCTATGAAACTTTTCATCATGAGATGTCAGACAGGATAACTATGCACTATGTGCCTACACATCAAAGAGTGGACACAATCTTATGCTTTCACAGGGATCTAGGTCACACCAAGATTAGGAACCTATACAAGTTCTTGAAGCACAAAGCATGGTGGCCTACCTTGTACAGAGACATCCATGAAGTACTTGAACAATGTGAGATTTGCAAGAAGTTTGCCAAGAGCAATACACCCCCTAATTCAGTACTACTCATCCAAACACAGTTGATTTTCTTGGTATGGGCACTAGACCTTGTAGGTCTCATGCCAGGAAAGGGCAACAACAAGAAATACATAATCTATGCTATCAACTTTGCCACACATTGACCAGTAGTGCAAGCTGTTAAAGCCTACACTGGCAACAATGTGTGCAGACTAATAGGCAAGAAAATCATCAGCAAATTTGATAAGCCAGAATTGTTGATTACAGATGGAGGCAAATAATTAACCTCTAACAGCACCAATGTATGCCTCACCAAATAGGGTGTGGAGCATACAGCAATGGCTCATTACCACCCACAGGCTAACAGCAGGGTTGAGCAATTAAATAGCAGCTTAGTGCAAGCCCTTGCCAAGCTCACTGCCAGAAAACCTGAGGATTGGCCCAAAAAGTTAGTGACTAACCTCCTTTTGTGTTGTACCCAAGTGAATAGATCCATTGGGAAGAGCCTCTTTGAACTAGTTCATGGCACACAGCCAAAAATTGTTCAAGTCCTCTCAGGATCAAAGCTGGAAATACCAAACAAGGTTCCACACAGAACAGATCCCCAGGTACTCCGCGCCAACAATAGTCAAGCAGACAGAGAGAGAAAATGGTTACAAGATATTCTTGTCCCTCTGAAAGGCAGACATGAAGTTGGTGACAAGGTCTGGGTAATTAATACTGACAAGAGTAAACTCCAGCCAGAGAAAGTAGGCCCTGCCATTGTTCTAAAGGTAAATGATAACAATCCTTACCTGGTACAAGGCTTGGGCAACAGAAAACAAGACAAAGTCCTGCACCATGACAGACTCTGCCAATGCAAGGCTTGTCAAAAACAACACAAGACAACCATCCCATCAACTGAACAGCAGCTGGTAGAATATGGCACCTGCACCCCTGACAATCTTCCAGAAGCCCTCCCCATTGAGGAGGCCAATCTTCAGCCAGGAGGGTATTGATATAACGGGGTCAACCCCCTAGCAAGGTTCCACACAAGAGGTTTTGTGACCCCCAAACCAACTTCCCAATAACCTGTAGCCAAATGTGGAAGTCAACTCAAACAACTAAATCCAGCAACAAGAACCAGTGACAATCCCATCCTGGTGGACAACTCAATTTGGCACTTCACTTGTTGTAAGGATCACACCACCCCCTGCCCAATCCAACTGATTGATTATCCTAATCTTGTTCTCCTTAATATGATTCACACAAACTATATAATTCTCATGTCTCAATAAAGATAATTATCTAGTTTCCAATCGTTTCCCCCATGTAATGCAGCTAATACAGCACATTTATGACAAAGCCAATTAACCTCTTTTGATGTCTTGGTCAAGTACTTAGATCCAAAAGCTATTGGTTTAATGCTAGGGCCTAAACTTTAGCATACAGGTATAAACTATTGGAGCTGAATGCTGACAATTTTTAGTGTGCCCCTCTGAGTTTTCGATTGGTGATCTAACTATCTATTGCCAACTTGAGAAGAGTGTTACACTTACAGCCTGGATGCTCTTTGGCTTGACCCCAGGGAAGTTGGTTTTAAATGTGGGTCAGAACATACTATTGAGATGGTACCTATTGGCGATCCTTTTATCCTAGTTCATTCCAGGTCTTTCTAAGCCCATGCTTCTCTGAAGCTGACCTTGAGAGATGCAACGTTGTAGATCTAACTGTACAAGCAGAACTGATCAGGTTATCAATAGGGTATCCGTTCTTGTCTGACCAACCATGTATTCGATTAATTTTCATCTAATTGAGGGGAAAGATAGGTAAGAACCATATTTAAGGTATTCCCCAGGTTATCAATACCCTCTACTATACTTCCATTTTACCTGGGTTTTTATCGAACTATCCTTGGAGCCTTACATCTGTTCACATGCCAAATCTTGGGGTATGTTTAATAGGTTTACCTTTAACAAACCTTTAGCCAATTTAAGTGATCATCTTCCCTTTCGGTCTTTAGGGCTCAGCTTGGGGGCTTTTCGTGTTAAGTTTTGCTATCAAGGGAGCAAGGTATTTACTCCTTGTATGTTGCCTTGCCCACCAACCTCGGGTACGACCTGTACGTGACCTTGATATCGCAGTTGTATCCTGCCACCGCTGCTGAGAGCGATCCCGACTTGATATCGAGGCTTGCCTAAATTTTCATAATCGGGGTTTGGCGGACAGTTTCCAAAGTTTGATGATGGAGATGTTTCAATAGCCTAGGGTTAAGTGGATTGCCACCGCTTAACCTTACATGGTACCCTTGTGGACAAGGTACAAGGAGTCTAATTTGGATGTCTCCTTATGTAACTGGTAACTTAATGATCCACCTTTCTGTACTACGGGTCGTTAATAAGCTGACGTCGGTCCTTGAAGCAATGGCATCTTTGCCGCGTTAATTAAAGGTTCGTCCTAGGCTGATCCTGGTTCTCTGTAGTTATTTGGGTTCGGTCCCGTGGGTTTACAAGCATGCTCCCGTATGGGATAAGCAGCCATAGGCTTATACGCTGTGGGTTTATAAAGGTTTCAGGTGTGTCACTTATGCTATTGGCCTTCAAGGGTTGGATAAATTTCATCAGCTGTTTTATATTTAGTTTGCAGGATGGATCAAAGGGGTTCAGAGTAAAGAAGGTGATCTATAACATCAACAATGCTTTAATGGGAATCAAATAATCTGAGCGGGAAAGGGGGCTTGCCGAGAAATAGATCCAGCGGCAACGTAAAATCAGACAATTTAATGCAGAGGATGAGCAGTAGTAGGCTTTAATCTTAACGGACATGACATACAAGCCTTGAGTCCAATTAACCCAAAGAGGGCAAGATGACCAAGCAAAAACGTAACTGGCAACCCATAAGGAATTCTGGTCAGTTTTAAAAAATTCCTCGCAAAATGATATTAGAAAGGCAGGGGGTGAAGGGGTCGCTTGATGACATTTCTAACTATTGTAGGACGGGGGGATCTGAGAGTCTTCCCCAGAAGTCGACTGCATGTTGAAAGACATGCCGTTAAGATTGCCATAAACGCCGTTGTTGGAGAGCTGATTGAAGCCTTGATTGCCTAAGAAGGCCATGGAGTCTGACAAGTTGGAGTCGTTGGCGTTGCAATTACTCTAGAATGTTAGGTGGGCAATTAAAAAGGGTTTACCATGGTTCCCCCGTAGAAATTGGCAGGCCTCATCCGGGATGCGGAGTTGCCGTTGCTCATCATGGGGTTATTACCACTCCCCGATGTGGGAAACTCATCCTCTTCTTTGATGGTAAAGGCGGCATTGTTGTTAAGTGAACCCAGTCCTTGGTTCGAGCTGAAGTCAAATCCAGAGGGTGGCTCTTCTCCAGTCGAGGATAAAGTCATTGGATTAATTCCTAACCTCATGGCTTGGAATCTTTGAAGGGAGTAAGGGTCCGATAGGGAGTGTCGTCGAGGATTAATGTTTTGCCGGAAGGAGGAAGGCATCATTGAATTGCCTGGCGCAAGGAAATCAGAATCGAAGTTCACGTTGGAGCGGTCTTGGAAAGAAGGTCCAAAGTTCTGTCCAAAATTGGTCTCCAGATTAAGAGAAGCAATAGAAGTATCTTCGCTCAGGGCAGGGTTGATGTGGCCAGATTGCGCCGAGGGAGGGCGGGGCCCGACGTTGGCCTCAATCTCCTTCAAGTTAAACTCATCCGGGATTTCCGATATGCTTGGTTGTCTCGAGCTGAAGTTGCTGGCAAATCTGTTGACTGGAGGGGCGCCCATACTGTAGGGATGGTATCGTCCCATATTCATGGAGTTGATAGGCTGAGAAAACCGTCGTTGCATATTTGCACGGACTAGTTGTTTAGTGCTTGCGTTGCAAATAAATGAATACCTGGAAACCCGTTGCCAAATGATGAATCCATCCTGCCATGTGGCCCAGCAGGGGAAGGCAAACCACTATTCATATTGGTCATTCCGCCAAAGGAGGGCATATTCATTCCAAAGGAGGGAGTAAATCCAGCTGCCTAAGAAACGGATTAGAAACATGAAGTGGAGTGTAGAATGATTTAGAAAACCTACATATTTGCTGACGATTTTCTGAAGTGCAAAACTCAGGATCCTCCAAGGGAAAACCTTCACATCTTTTTCAATATTGCGAGGTTTGGGATTTGGAAAGGCCATTATGAGACGGAAAAAATCTGCCGTATCCGATTTGCACTTTGCAATGGTAAGAGGACGGAATCCTTCAAGGTTACGACGAATTCGATTCTTTTCCTCGACGGTGAAACGAACCGCAATAAGGGCTTCGAGGAGGAGAATACAATCAACTGAAGTTACAACATAATGTCCTTTCTCTCTCCAATAAATACACGAAATAACTATACTATTAGGAGAGCGGTCTGCGGGGGAGATGGCTTGAAAACGTGAAAAAATGGTGTTGTTTTCATGCCGGCGCCAAAACTGTACCAACCGACGGGATGAAGTTTTTTCATCGTCAGACCTGACCGATTGTTGTTAAATAAATGAAAGCTGAAAAATAATGAATATTTAAAAGAATTAAAACTCACCAGTTTGCCATCATATCTTCTAAATTCCCCTCGAATTGTAGATTAGCACGGTTCAAAACACCATGGTTGGAGTTCATAGGCATACTTCCATAGAAAGGGGAGGGCGGCATGGCTCCAGAATTCTGCCCAGGGCCTAAAGAGCTAGAGGCTTGTGAAAAAAGGTCCTGCTGTATAGGAGACTCATGATTAGGCTGTTGTGAGGGCATATTCTGTAGAGGCTGGAACATTTGCTGTTGTAGTTGCAAGTCCTGAAGAATACTCTGTTGCTGGAGATTCTGCATTTGACTTTGGTGCTGTTGTTGTTGTTGCTGCTGCTGTTGTTGAAAAAGCGGATTTTCTTGAAGGGGGCGCCCCAATAGCTGTTCCTGGGGATGTAGGTTAGAGTAGCTAGAGTTGGAGGCTTGCTGTCCAGCCATAATTGGAACAGAAAGCTTAAATGAAGGGAAAGGTAGAAGAAGAAGATAGATACAGGTGAGTCAAATTTAATGATGCTAGGCTAAAGTCTGATGGGTAAAATGTATGCAGTTGTGCAAAGGATTCAGACTTTATGATAAGTAGTCGAGACGTCTGGCGGGCGCAGCCTTAGTAAATGCTGACCCTGACATGGAAGCTGCTCTCACATCACCTGTGGCCAGACTTCCCGAACGGAAACTTTGATCTTATTGGCTCGGATATTCCTGCTTCAGCCCTAAAAAACAATGGGCGAATCCATAAGCTTAAATTTCAAAAGCAGCAAATCATATGCCGCTCGGAGTTATACTCGGACCTGTCCAGCATGGAATTAAGCCATCCCAGCTTATTTTTAGCCAACGTCGATGGATTTCAAAAGAAAGCCTAGTGCCAGCTTATAATGAACATTTATGTAGCCGACTGAGACATAGATCACACATAATGCATAAGCAAATCATGGAGCCAATCAATTGACTAAAATGCAACCAAAAGCCACTTCTGTTTAAAAGCCACCCACAATGTATTGTATCGACGAAAGCATCCTTGGCATAAAATCATTCATTTGCGACACATGTTGTAACCTGAGACTTTATAATCACAACCATTGGATTTCTCTATCATCTGCCAACCCATGCTCCACTTATTCCGCTTCTCGCATATAAAGGCCACCTGGATAGATCATCCTCTCGCTTTAAAAATACCATTTATATGGTAACCCAGCTAACATAATTCAACCAATCAGATGTAGGAATTATACCATTTAATCTATCAATCCAGATAAATGAGAAAATATAAATCAATTCATTTTCTATATTTAAGTGACGTACAATTACATCCACTTTAAGCATTCATCAGCACTTGCCAGAGCTGATACTTTTTCAAGTGCTTAAAAACACTGTTTTGCTACAAACACCCTGCGCTGCGATTGGCCTACTTTCCAACATCTCTTGCGGGGCTCTCAAGGCTAAGCCTATTAATTCCAAATAAATTCTAATCCAAATGCAAAGATCGCCCCACTTACCTAATTCAACTGCCCACTACATTTCACTGTGGATCACTTAGTGGATCACTTGGCGGATGATGCCATTTATTTCAGCCGAAATGAAGATCCAATCAAATCTATCCAACGAACTTGTGGAAACTGTGAAGCGGCAACTACTAAACCATGGCTACTTTATCCGAACCTCTTAATCATAGCCATTAGAAAATGCCCCTCCAATTAAGCACAGCACCATTTTTCAAGCTCCCCGATCAACAATCTCCTGCAAGGTATCAACCCCAGCTGGCCGATACAGATTCAGATTGGAACATAGATTAAATTTACCCTTGGGGCTGCAGCTGGGCTATCTCCAAACCTAGTTTACCACCATAAGTTTCTTCCTTAAGAACCTTTAACTGGTTTAAATCGATGCACAATAAAGAAATTAAAATACAATCAACCAATAAGGTTTGCTTTACTGGACTTGGCCAATCAGCTGGATCCCAATCAATCGAATTTCCACAACGATATATCTCCATCCAAGCCCAACATAAATCCAACCCTTGAGATACATTACTTTATCGTCCAGTGAAATCACCCACCACACATGCCTTTTCAAGCCAACCAACAATAGAAATAATAACAGCGCTGGATATTAACTGCACCGATGATTAATTTAATTAATCATCGCCCTGCTTCTGCAAGGAAATTAACTGTCACTGCTGCATGCCTACCGTTCAAATAGTGCAAGCTCCCCATAAAACCCTTCCACCACCGCCCTTTTGCAAGGCCAACACAAATCAAGCATATCTGAATCTATGACATAGTTACGCTATTAGAATCACCATTGCCTTGGATCTGTCGTTGGTGTATTTAGCGGCGAATATATTTGATTGTATGCGAATGGATTGGGGATTTAGTACTTGCCTTCCCAGCTTAACTAGCATAGAATCTCCAAGTTCAGTTTCAGTAAGCTCAGATTCCAACTTTGCACCTCTGCCATCCAGGCTAGGGCTGTGTTGGATTTTGAGAGAATCTTCTCAAAGAAGATTTTCTTGGAATCACTTCCCTACACCCCCACAGAAGGGTGTATTTTCCAGAATATGTTTTATAAATAATATGTATTTTATTTCTGCTCTTTAAAAATTAAAATAATTGAATTTGCAATTAAAGAATGTGATTAAGAAAGTTTTTATTAAAAGTGTGGTGTGGTGGGTGGGATGCTAAAAGAACAAAGCTGAGCTTTGCCCGCTTTGCCCTTTTATGGCATCCCGCCTGGGTACGCATCTAAGTATCCTAGATGCAATCTTTTTTGTTTTTTAAATCAGTGGCCTTCTAAAATCTTCATCTTATACTCTAGTTGGTAAAAGGAAAGATGTGTCAAGCTGGCTGCCAAAAGAGCAAAGCTTTGCTATGCTCACCTTCACTCTCTTAACGGCAGCCCGCTGGTATGTGTTCCAGTTATAGCTGGTAAAAAGCGTTTAATGATGGTTGCTGGTATGCATTTTTAGTCTATAGCTGGTAAAAGTAAAAGATGTGTCAGGATAGCTGCTGTAAAAGAGCAAAGCTGTGCTATGCTCAGCTTCACTCTTTTACGGTATCCTGCTGGTATGTGTTTCCAGTTATAGCTGGTAAAAAGCGTTTAATGATGGTTGCTGGTATGAATTTCTAGTCTATAGCTGGTAAAAGGAAAGATGTGCAGGCAGGCTGCCAAAAGAGCAAAGCTGTGCTACACTCAGCTTTACTCTTTTACAGAAGCCCGCTGGTATGTGTTTCCAGTTATAGCTGGAAAAAGAAAAGATGTGTCAGGCTGGCTGCCAAAAGAGCAAAGCTGTGCTACGTTCAGCTTCACTCTTTTACAGCAGCCCGCTGGTATGTGTTTCCAGTTATAGCTGGTAAAAGAAAAGATGTGCAGGCAGGCTGCCAAAAGAGCAAAGCTGTGCTACGCTCAGCTTCACTCTTTTACAGCAGCCCACTGGTACAGTAGTTTTAAAAGCTATGGCGACAAGCAAAAATACTTCATATTTAAACAAAATGATTTCAAATTTAAACAAAATCCAACTCTCAGGTTAAAATATACACTCTGTTAACAGGGTTTATTGGTGTTAATGGGCAAAATGAGTCAACACAGCAACAAAGGGCTCACATGCAAAGCAAAATCATTCAAAATACAATCTGAAATACATTGATTCACAAACAAAATAGTGTGAGTTGACTTTTGGTGTACATATGTTTACTATGTGAATTGGTGACAAAATACACCCAAGCGTGGTGTGTCAAAACTCAATCCAAAAAAAAACATAATAGCAACTCACAATTTAAACAAAATCACCCAATCAGTTTGTGCAATGGGTTGTAATCAAGAATGATACCAAGGTATCTAAAATAAGATACGAGATCTGAAACAAATTTTTAAAAATATTGTGTTGGGTGCTTAATTTGGCGTAAAATATGAGAAAATGGGTGGAAATTATTTTGGGTATTCTAAAATGGGTGTGGTAAAACCAAAAACAACTAACTAAGAAATAAAAAATCTATAATTGGGATATTGGGTGGGGTAAATTCTAATTAAATAACCATATTCAGATAAAAGCAAAAATTAAAATTATGGAGTAACTTAATTGAAATTTATTTAATATTTTATTAAATTCTCAAAATGGAAGGAACACAGCAACAGACTACCATTGCACCCGTTGTGTGCCGCAGTCGCGGTTGCCCCGCAGGTCAAAGATATACTTAGTACAACACAAGTGCCTACTCAGGAGGGAGGCAGGAGAGGAGAGTTCCATAGTGACGCTGCACTGACACAGCCGGCTCAAGGAGCATAAGCTGCTAGGGTGCGGAGCATAAACTCTCGGGTCTCAAAGCTGACCCGGAAGCCCACCAAGGTTACCACTACCAAAACAGTTAGAAACAAGGAGGTAGAACTTACTTTGTATGTGTTTGACGTTGTGTACCGACAAGAGTCGGTCCCGTCAGCCATCCTGGAGAAGGTGAAGCCTGCACTTGATACTAGCTACAAGCCCTACGTCAGTGATGGCAATCAGGAGGATGACAAGGATCCCCAGTTCTACCAAACCAATGAGGGACAGCTGGTGTTAAAGAAAGTTGCTGCATTTTACACCAAGGTGCCCATGCCTTGTGTTGTGCCCAACACCAACAAGCCAATCCCCACCGCTAAAAAGCCCACTCACAAGCACATTCCTGACATTAAGCGCATCATCCTTCTCTGGCTCATGCAGGAATCTGGTGATTACAAGGCGGCTGCAGCTCTTGTTGGGGTGGATCCCAAGTACGCCTTGAAGACCTTCAACAAGTTCATTGATACTGGCCGAGTCCTTGCTGCGGAGAAATCCTTGCGTGTTTCAACCATGCTCACCAAGGAGCACAAATGGGCAATCTGCCAGTGGATAACCCAAGATTGCCATCTTGAACTGGCAAATATACAGGCCATGTTCAAGTCCGCTTTTGGGATCAAGGCCTCAATTTCCTTCTATTATCATTTGGTCAAGGGAATGCACTTTTCCTGGAAAAAGCTCGGGGTATCCCCCTACAATCAGAACAGCCCAGCCAATATCAAGACCCGGAAAAATTACGCTGAGGCATACACTGCCCTCAAAGCCAAGGAGACGGTGAAATTCTATTATATTGACAAATCAGCATTTGTCTCGTCAATGCGCAATGAGTATGGGTATGTCCTCAAATGCTCCAGTGACAGGATGGCTTGGCGTACTGCAGTCCGCGCCACAGCATACTCAATGGTGGCTCTCCTTGGTCCAAAGGGGGTCAAGCTGTACCAAATGATACTAGGCTCCCACAATAGCCAGAACTTCCTATCATTTTTCCAAATGGTCCAGGAGTACCTGAGGCGCACAAGCCCTGGCTTCACCAACGTAATTTTATTGGACAACGTTGGTCTCCACAAGGTGGCAGATATTCTTGAAGAATTTCCATCAATTGACACCAGCATTGCAGTGGGTCCTGTCAGGAATATTCCTGACAACACTGTGGTTCAGGAAATTTTTTTTTATATAATTAATTATAAAAAAAAATAAAAAATGGCAGCAGTTCCCCCTTACTAGAGAAACTGCTGCGGGAAGCCAGGGCCAGAAATCAGAAATTAAAAATAATGATTTTAATTCGGACGGGTTTTTTACCCCGTCCGCCAGCCAGCCAGCCTCCGCCCGCCTGCCCACTCCCGCTAGCCAGCCAGCCAGCCCACCACCCCCGCCTGCCCACCCATCACTGCCAGCCAGTCCCCCACCCAGGCCGCTGAATGGGGAAATTACCAAAAGGGGAAACCCAAAAAGGCAATTTCCCCAAACCCAAATGGAGAGGGAATTGCTACCCAAATTTGGAATTTGCTAAATTTGGGAGAAGCTGACAAGCTGCTCAAATCAACCATTCCTGCATTAACTGCAGAATTCAAAATTGGGTGATTGAAAGCATCCAATGATCCACCAAGCCAATGCAAACCCAGAGATAACAATTCATTGCCTGCACACCACTACCAATTCCCCTCCCAAAAGGGAATTCCTGACAACACCAAGTATTTGGGATTCCCTGTCCAGTGTTTTATTCTATTCATGCCACCACAAGGATGACAGTATATAATAAAGCCAATTCACTTGATGATAGTTTGTGCTATCATTGAGTGAAATTACCCCTCAATAGTATCACATAAATCAAAACCAGAACTTTTACTCTACAAGAAAGTTAAGACACTAAGCTTTGTCTGCCCTTTCCCAGGAACAGAAGATGAATCATTTAATCTTCTCAGCTTTACTCACAGCCTGCCTCGGGATTGGGGGAACCAATACAATCACCAGCATGGGCCATATAATAAGCCACCCAACAAGTACTTCTACGAGGAGTCAGCGCAGCTAAACTCCTCCGAGCAGTACTCCTGGCCCACGCTGGTGTCCCCCTGCTCCACCCAGCACGTAGCTATATACACCTGTGTATACTATGTGCTTACATATTTTGCCAGTAATTTCAGAAGATTTAACGTACACACCAAGGTCTTCAGATGGATGATGACAGTCTACCCCATTGTGATGGCGCTCACAGGATTCCAAGTCACCAACTTGGTACCGTACTTTGCTAAAATACTCCCTCATATTCTGGGGCTTTACA
>QTSX02006058.1:0-38261 GCA_014839935.2 Entomophthora muscae | reverse complement strand
GAGCTGTTTCCCATGGCTTAAAACCAGCATTAAAAATATCAAAAAAGGTAACGTCACAAAGCTATTAGGATTAGTGCCCAGAAATTAGGAACTACTATCTGGTTGATAGAGCTATAGGAAACCTAATGTTTTAACTAGCTTCTAGCCTTTCTTCTTCGGTCTTAAGCTGCGCTTTCACATATGTCGATTTTAATGGGGCACTTAATCTGCAACATAACTTGTTAGTGCAGTTTAATTGCGGAACATTCAAGTAAGATTCCAAGAGTAAAGGAATTACTCTGGTGAATGAGTAGCTAAGTAACGTTGGGTTATGTTTGCTTACAAATCAGTTGTTCTTTTTAGCCTCAATAGACCCAGATGCCTCAGAAGGAGTCGTCTCTGCTTCTTGGGCGACTTGACCAAACTCGTTGGGGCGGCTGGCGTCTTCTTTATAGATCCAGCGCTGGTAAAGATAGACAAAGAATACAACGCCATCGCGCAGACATGCAAGCCTATGGAGGCTGGCATTTTGATGATAAATGAAATGAGATCATCAACAAATGTGTTGAGGGTTTTTGCTGGCACATGAAGGTCTTCCAGGTCATGTGGGCGACAGACTTCAGTTTGTAGTTACTGATGAAGAGTTGTGGTGTCACGTAATGAAGCCAAAAGTGTAGGACGAATCCAACAGCAGTGTTGATTAAGTTGGAGTACCAGCCTTTATGCTCTTCATACATGACTGGAATAGGATGGCATAGGCGGCCAGAAAGAGGATATGCCACATACGACAGGCAGGTCATTGAGTCGTATTCACTGGTTTGGTCTTCAAGTTGGGTGGTTTCTTTTTTGGGTGTAATCATCAGTTTATAAGGAATCAGTCCTCTTGGCGTACGAACTATTGTTAGCTGTTTAGTTTAAAGCTTACAGTAGCGTTTAGGGCCTTCTTTGACTCACCACGCTTGATCAGAAGCCCAACACCCGTGCTGAGAAGAACCATCCAAGACGTAGTCTCTGGAGCGTCAAAAAGATATAGAAAGATGATGATCTCAACACAATGTTCATGCCAAGCGTACGCACTGACACTCCAACGCCAAGTTATCCCTTTCTGCTTTTCCAGAAGGCAATGTCTACTACAAAATTTAGTTTTCACTCAAGCGATAGACCTACCGTTCTTGAAAGGCCAGGAAGTCAAAGAGAGAATGGTAGAGAGAACAACCATTGTAAGTCCAAGTAACCAAGGGTTGGTGTCCATCAGAGTCGACTTGATTAAATCTAGTTCGCTGGCATCTCCACCCATCATCTCCATCTGAGAGCGTAGCTGGACATCCATGGTAAGTAAGCATCTGAACCCCCGCTAGCGCCATGGGCTCGAAGCTGATGTTCAACACGGCAACTCTCAAGTGTTGGTTAACGATGGCTATACAAGCTGAATAGTAGTTTCGTTGATTGGGTTCAAGTTGGATCGAAGTGATCCAAAGTCATTTAGGAAGAGAATAGGATATACTGGCATGAACTTTGGGTCATTCATAACATCTTCAAGGACTGGTCGAATATCTACACTGTTATTTGGATGCTTGGGCCATGAACTTACGAGGCAATACACAGGCGGAGGGAGCCCATGAGTCTCAATAGGAGCCTCATGATTAACCAGGTTAATGGTGAAGTTATTGTGCCAATATGAAATTATGGGACTTGGTTTTCCCAAACATTCCAACCCATACCTATAGCTAATTGAACAGTTTGGATTTACCTTTGATTTCTGGTCCTGGGATCCTGCTCTGATATAGGTTCTTCATTGCCCTTGATCAGGTTTTTCTTTTTGGAGATCTTTTTCTGGGGATGATACCGTGTCAGCGCTAATGGATTAGAAATCATTTCTATTATGCTTTACTTTGTCTAAAATGAACGATTTTAGAAGCATCGTAGGAATCGTCCTCAGAGCTAGGCGTGTATCCTTCCTTGATCATGACAACATGGGCATACAAAGTCCCATTATTTTGAAATATTCTGAATGGTTTAGTTTTAGGAAAATACATCAGCGGCACCTCAGAGATTTCGACGAATCTCGGATTTGGTTTCCGAAAACTTCCAGTCCCCGAACTGAACTGGGTTCGACTCCCAAAATAGGCTTCCTGGAGACTTATGGTTATACTCCTCATTTTCGGATATGTAAACTCTAAGTGACTAAGCCCCAGTTAACATTTGTCAAGTAAAAGGGTTACCAGTGAGGAGCCGAAGTTCCAAATAGGCTTTGCCAAAGTCGCTTTGCTAGTACTTGGATCGGGAGGTTTCTGGGCGCCAGCTGGCCCGTTCGAAGTAGTTTGCGGTTGTGTTGCAGAAAAGTTTGCTAAAAGGTGGCCATGATTAGTACAAGCTCACTAGCATGTAAATGTTTCAATTGAAAATGGATAGAGTTTAAGAATTTTCTTAAAAAATTAGTACAGAAGCGAGAGAAAGGTAGTAAAGAAACATTTGCCAAAACAATTTAAATTTTAAAGCGGATTCGCGTTTGGTATTTGATAACGAAATTTCTGAACCCTTTGCTCTCTTGAAAGATTAATAACTAAATCAAAGGGGAAAAAATGAAAGACGATGTTAAGCTGGATATCAGGAGCAAGTAAAATTAGAACCATACTCTTTATAAAGTTGATGACAGTATATATCAGTATCATCCGTCCAAGTGAACTGACAACCTGCATGTACCAAGGCTCGGGTTCTTGAGCAGCCCCATCCTGAGGCGGGCGGGGAGCTGGTTCTTCCTGTGCCATACCGACTTATCAGAAAACTGATGGGAATAACAAGGCTAAGTGGGCAGATACCGATGCACTTGGAGATAATAATGTGCTTGCTCGAACTTTTGCTAGGACGAATTGAGTTAATTAGCCTCTCAGTGATGTAATGGAGTCCTAGACGAACATAGTTTTTTATTTTAAAATAGTATTTAAACCACTCTTTCGATTTAAAAACTGTGACCTTCACAACCCAAGGTGGAGTGACATGGCAGGCTGGATAAGTAGGTGTCGCAGCCGGATTGAAGGAAATCAGTATGTTGCCTTATATGCTCTACTTGAAAGGTCTTCATGGTTGTACTGGGATGTATAGGTGTTTAATATAAATTTATATTTAATATTTTATGTCAAAAAAGCTGTGACTTCCCCAGCATATTGACTTGATAGTGGCTGGGTTCCAAAAACCTTGTTTTATGAAAATTAACGCTAATGCAGTTAAGGTTTTGAGGAAACGACGTATGAATCTTCTTTTGAAAACAAGATAGCCTTTACACATACGGAATTGGTAAATCTAGGAAGCACAGGCTTATGAGTCTAAGCTGCCCAATTCAATAAAAATAAGCTTTATTATTTCCAAAGCTTATATAAACCGTGCAGTGCTATAAGGGCTTACCAAGATCCAAAGGGACATGCATTAAGCTAGTAAAAAATTTAAAAAGTACCTTTAATGGGTAAGAAGAGCAGCCTCTAAAACAATGGACTAAATAGCATTTGGCAAATCAACATACAGATTAGATAGATAAATAGATCCAATAGCCTAAATATTGTGCATACAATACTAGCATGAGTCAACTGCAAAAACCAGGATATTTAACATCAATACTACTGAAACAAAAAGGCTTATTTAAAGTCTCACTGGTTATCCCTGAAAGCCATTGAATATAAAACTGCTCTATGTAACTATATAATATCAAGCTGTGAAACCAACCCCTGGCAAGTTATCAATCCATCCCAACAGGTCTCTCACTCAATAACTTCCCAGATTAGCAGAAGGGTTTTGCTTGGACCAAGCCTACCATCTAAGACATCAAGGTAATTGATACCCAAATAAGAAACTAACCCAACTCAGGGTTCAGTACTTATAGATCTGGATCTCAAAGCCACCATCACCTGGAGCCACAGCTCTCGCTATAGAACCACCCTTACTATAGATAAAAGTTTATCATCAACCCCTGCTTATTTTCCCCTATGTAGATTTACCAAAACTAGGTCAGCTACATAACTTGTAGCCCAGGTAGTTTTTTATCTTAAATTTTTCTCCAGGAAGATTTCCAGCCTTCTCCTGTACAGCTTTAAAGGAAGCAAGAGAAACAACTGGACATTCCCAGGGGTTAAATCCTGTATAATGTTCATTTGATTAGATCTTTTAGACATATTATATGCCAGCTACTCCAAGTGAAGCCCAAGAAGATGCCAATAGATAGGCTTCTTGTAGCAGCTTGATCAGTTGCTGGCAATGTATCAGCTATTCTTCAGATGGCTCAAGTCTCTACCTCCTCTTTAGAGGGTGACAGCCAATAGATATCAAGCACCAGATGTTACTGAAATCCTGCACTTAATTTGTAACAGGATTAAGGCCACATATCAATAGCAATGCCAAGCAGATGCAGAGGGATGATTCCACCTACACTATTGAGAAGAACCTAAGTAATCAAGCAAGAGTAGGATCAGGTACCTGCACCCACCAACCCGCATCATCAATTGATCCATACACCCTGATGCCAGAACAGGTCCCACATTTACTATGTGTGCTTGATTGATCCTTGCTTCTTGTCCAGGCATTGGTTAGGCATTGTGATCCCTATTGCCCCACAGATGGTACCTTGGCAGGAGCTTATATTGCAAGATCCATCCATCCGCTTCTTCCGCTTGACAATACAGGGTGTGCCCACAATCCAACAGGGCGGTACCCCTTGCTTCTTGTTATTGACCAAAGGACATCTTAACTCACTCAGCCCAATTCATGACATCTCTACCTCTCAAGTGAGCAACATATAGATGAGAGGATGATCATGCCATCATGTCCAATACCAAAACAATGGAAGGATCTCCCTGAGTTGCATGATCTTCTTCAGCAAGGGCGGGAGTAGAAGCTTTCTAAGATCAAAGTCCAGGCTCAAGAATTGATTGGGATAAAGGAGAGGACTGTAGAGCAGCAAGACAAATGCTCCAGCAGTAGCGGCTGGAGAGGGGACACCCCTGATGGAGGGTCAGCAAACCCAAGGGAATATCCAGTGTGTCTTTTATTCTGTGGTGAGGTGGCATGTTGCCCCTGAGGTCAAGTTTGAGAAAGTTCCCATTAGAATGCTCTTCTGTGAGAGCTATTGAATGGGGCAGAAACTTTAGTGAGCTTAAAATTGATTAGGGGAGTAGATATTATATCGAGTTCAATCAGGAGGAGCCTCTCCAGTATGCCGAGGCCCAGACCAGATATTTTCAATACTGGCACAAATGACATCCCGCTTCTAATACTAACCAAGGTTGAGGGCAGAAGTTGAACCCTGGTCCCCACACTCTTTGGCCCAGCAGAAGTTTTTTGGGCAAAAATCTGTGGGTTTTTTGATAAACAGCCTGCAAAGCCAAGGAGATTCACTGAGACCAGAAAGGATTGTATCTAAAGGCCATCACCAAAGACCCAGACCTATGTAGAGGCAGCTGTCTGTCAAAAAGACATTTTAGTGAAATCCAAATATGAACTCCCAATAAGTGCCAACCAGTACCTGTCCTCAACCCCCAAACTGAAATGTGTTTGGCTGGGAACTGTGATTTAAAGAATAGAGTTGGGAAACAAGAAGTTTCTAGCCCCTGCTCACCAACACCCACCAACCAAGAGCCAGCCAGCTAGACCTACCAACCAACTTATGAACTAGATTCCCAATGATAAAACACCTGCAGACCTAAAGTCCACAGTTTCTAGATAAACCCAACTTAGTGGTATAAAAGCCCTAAGTACCCTGGAAACAGCAACATTGTTATTTTGAGCAATGAAGCTGCTATGAACCAAAGGTTCATAAACATCTTGCCTTATTTCATACCTGTTCTCTTCCATTTACAAAAAATTAACAGGCCACACCTGTCCCCCATCCCACCTGTAGATCCTGTGGACCCCACACCTGGGCAAGTATGTCCTCCTGGTGCTCCCTTAAAACTATACACTTTATCAAATATCTATCAAACCCAGCCTTCTCTGAGTTTACACCAGAGAAGATCCTCTTGGTCAACCCCTGACAAGATCACACAGGCCAGAGACTTTTGATTGAGAAGATTATTGGTACACCGTCCAACCCTGCATCTTCAGGGGTAAATATGACCACCTACCCACATACCTGGTTCCAATCACCCCCTGTTACCCCGCGGTGTAACCCCCTGCAAGAAACAGGGATCATAAATAAGACTACATCCACTCAACTATTTAGTGTAATATATATTATATTGACTTGGTTTGTAGATTTCATGGTCCCATCTAACAGTCACTGATCCCTAATAGGTCAGTCCTTCTCCTATGTACTCAAGTTAGTGCCCATATTGTGGTGGGAACTCCCTACTGGCCTGGCAGTTTGCACTGCCTGCATCTGCAGCTGCTCCACCTCAAACCTGGCTCCTTGACAGAACCTTTCTGTTCTCTCTCTTTGCTACTATCAGTATCATTTCACCTAGACTTTCTGTTCTCTCTCTACTGGCCATTATTGGTGATTTTCACAAATGAGCTTTACCTTTTTATAGCTGCCATGGGTGTCTTCCATCAAGGCTTTCAGAGGCAAGCACTCTCTTGGTGCTACTCTCTTCTCTTTGCTTTCCAAGTAGTTAGTTTGGGTAATTTATGAGTGAACAGCTCTAATTTAGACACCTCATTAATCAATCAGTTCAGCAGCTTTTTCTCTAGACAATCACCCCAATGATGGTTCTAGCCCTCATATGCTTGCACAGTAAAGTAATTGTCCTCCCTAAAGCTATCCATAATTCATATATAGAGAAACTATATACTCTTTATTTTAAAAGGCAAAAATGACCCAGCTTTATTATTATCACAGCTGGTATTAGGGTTACAATGCTACCTCAGCACATCTATTCCAAAGAAGAAAGCTCAGATTTATTATCACCACAGCTGGTCTAAGGATATCTATACCCCTGTATAAACATCCCAGAACACCACTTATATACTTCTAAAGTACTAATAAGGGGCTGCCTTAATAATAACCCAAGGCACAGGAAAAAGCTATCAACAACTAAGGCTAGATAGATCAATAAAAAACCAATATTTACCTTTCTCAGGAAACCTGCCATACCCAGATAAAGTAGGTACTACTTGCAGCAGGTATGGCAGGAGATTGGAAAATTGGAAGCCAGTCAAGGCAGTGACAATTGGATAGACAGTCATCAGCCAACAGAAGACCTTGGCATGGACATTGTACCTTCCAAAGCTCCCTGCAAAGTAGGTTAACACATAGTACATGGAGGTGTACACCACAATGGACAGGGTTGAGTGTGGAGATACAATGGGAGGCCAGGAGACCAGTATGGGAGGAGTTGAGTTGTCCAGGGTCATAATGGTGGTCATGGCCTAGACCTTCTTTGTGAAGGCCCAAAGAACTTTGATACCTATTGGTAG
The DNA here is from genome assembly GCA_014839935.2 of Entomophthora muscae. Taxonomy (NCBI): domain Eukaryota; kingdom Fungi; phylum Entomophthoromycota; class Entomophthoromycetes; order Entomophthorales; family Entomophthoraceae; genus Entomophthora; species Entomophthora muscae. The sequence goes on along the minus strand of QTSX02006058.1, from coordinate 30,884 downwards.
CCTCCAATCCCAAGGCAAGCTGTAAGCACAGCTGTAAAGATGAGATGATTCATCATCCCTTGGATTATCTGGTGCAAACTAGTTGGAGTTGACTTAAGGTTTAAGTAAGATTTAGCTTTATTGAGGGTATTAGACTCAATAATAGCACAAGCTACCAATGAGGAGAGATCCTTTATTTATAGTGTCTCTCACTATGCAAAGTTTTGCAAGTGGGAGTGAAAACAGGGGATTGGGGATCCCAAAAGTTTGGAGGGTAAGAGTGGGAATTGGTTTGTCAAGAATAAGGTGAAACACTTGTTCTTGTGCAATCTGTTGTTGATTTGGAAGTTCTTGACTGGGGCCAATGGGTTCTTGTGGGCATGAGGTCATGTGGTGGGAAAAGCTCAAGGTTCCTTTAGAATCTATTTTTGTCCTGGGGTTCATGGTTGGGTTGATGTTTGGAACCAAGCATGTGATTTGGTCATTTGAATCCCACTGGCTTTGGTTAAAATTCTTCTTAAAATCTGAGACCTTAATTTCCCCTTCTTCTGGAAGGCAGGGATTATTCAAAAATTCCTGTCCTTCATTCAGTGGACTTCTTTGATTGGTTGTGGTTGGGGGTGATTTTTGATTGGCTGTGGAGTGGGGCCTGGGACCCAGGTAGGTGGCTGGCAGCTAACTGGGGCTCAGGGGGCAAGCGGGCCCACTGGCAGCTGGCTGGGCCCTGGCTGGTGGGCAATGGGCTGGGCTGCAGGGGACAGGTGGGCAGGCAGGAGGCTGGGTGCTGGGGGCTGGAGGGTGCCTGCCTGAATGATAAATTATTCTGGCATTTATCAAGTTCTGTTTTTTCCTCTGTTGGATTTATATTTTCCCCAATTAAATAGGGAAAGTCCCTATTAAATTAGGCATCTTTAACAGAAAATTCCTCCATTCTTTTCCAACATTTCCCTTTAGTGAGAATCTGGTTTATGTCAGGAATATTCCTGACAAAACCAATCCTTATTTATCCAAATCCAGTCTTGCCTGCAAAATAGCTCCTCATGTGAATCATCAAAGATGTCCTTAAAGGTGTAGCTATCTGGGTATAATTGTTGGATGATCTTTGAAACAACCTTGCCACAGGAAGGCTAGCTGGAATTCTCTACCATACCCAATATTAATATAAAAGTTTACAAGATCACCAATATTTTAAGAAAGAAGATTTGGTTGATCATCAACAACCTTCTCTTATTTTCTTTAAGTCTATTCCCTAAATTAATGACATAGGCTTTAGATTGAAAATATATTTAAGTATGTCTAGTATATAGAAGCTATTCCTCAGGTAACTAACAAGTTGAAAATCTTCTATCTCCTTTGGCCTTTAATGCAAATCTATTTCCTTGGCTAACAAAAAAGACTATTTCAGCCTCATGAAACCCCCTGGATGCGCTTGAGGATTTAGCTCATACCATAGATGAGATATTTTTCTTGGCCTAATACTCTAAGCCAGCTCTATTTTGCCTCTGCCCCCATACACTCTGCCAAATAATCCTCACATAAACATGGTCTGCCTTTTGGCCAAAATAAGGCCACATTTAAAGATTTTTTTTCTTGAGCCAATCAGGTTTTCATGTTGATACTATTGATTTCCCCTGAGCCATAGTAGTTGTCATCAAGAAATCTCTTCATCCACCAATCCCAGTCCAATAATTTTTTTTCTAGACCCAATTACATGCCTGCACCCAACACAATATCAAGAAGAGGTACTATTATTCATGAACAAGCCCTTTAAAATTGAGTAAGGTCTCTTTGGGTTCCTTGCTTACCTATTTTACTGTAAAATTTTTTAAACTCCAGATTTTTTTTGGAGTTTACCCCTATTCCTTGAAGGTTACTTATTTGAAGTACCCCAAGTCTCATCCTCTTGCCCTGGATTCTGCCCCTATAGTTATTGTTAGATTAGTAGCTTTTAATTTAGTTCTTACCTTAAATTTGATTGATTTTGCTTTTTTATGCAGTTTTAAATTATCATTTTAGTATTAATTTTAAGTTTACCTACCTTTACACACTTTCAAAGCAGTTTTTAGTTTGGACCCGTACTTTTAGCTTCTTGATTCAAATCAAGGCTCTGCAGCTATGTTCCTCAAGCTTTAAAGACCATAATATTACTCCCATAATTACCAGCTTCCTTTTTTGCTCCTATTTATTGTGCCAGCTAATAAACCACTCATGAACCTTGTTATTTGGTTCAAGGATGGTATTTTTACTGCTGAAACCCCATCTATTTTCTTTGCCTTTTGTGTTTTTCTGTTGTGGTCTACCACCCCCACCTTATGATATCAGCTTACTTCTTCTGCTGTTTTTCTGGTATCTAATCCCACCACTTACTCTGTACCTTCATTAATCTAACTTCTCAATCACATGGATTAGTGGCTTTTGGAGGATACCTGGTAAAGATTTTGGCATCTGAGGACAACTTCTATACCACTCTGGAAGCTTCTTCTTTCTGCTGCCTTATTGATGTCCCTGGAAAGCTGCTACCTCTGGTTCCATAACCCCTCTCATATATGACCCTCTCACATAAGCATCTATCATTTATGACTGCACCTCCTGTCTGTTGCTTTGAATGATTTTCATTGTCCTTAGTGCTTTCATCTCATCATTTTAAACAGAATCTTTGATGTGGAGTCCCTTCAGAGCAACTGTTATAGTGGTTCATTGGATGGCATAATTTTGGCTTGTCCCCTCAGTATGGGGGTCAAACTTATATAGTTTAGCCCTCCTTTTTTATAACAGGATTGAATTTAAAAGGAATTGCAGGAAAAAGATAATCCAATAAGGAAAATGTAAAGGATACAGAAGGGTATAGTAATCTTCAAACCTGTTGAGATAAACAAAAAGTAAATCAAGGAATTTATATTAATTACAATAGATCTGGATCCAATTTTATTTTGCTTTTAGACTGAACTGTTTTTGGTTTTGGTCTGAGATTTTTTGTTTATCACAACAGGTTTGAAAATTACTACATATTTCCTGTGGCATAGTTGTATCCAATATGTAAAAAGATTTTTAAGCTGATGTGTAGGAGTCACATTAACTAAAATGTTGGTGTATCAGCTTCTGTAGAGTTTCTTAATTCTCTATGGCTCTTTATACAATATCATTAGCTTCTAGATGGTAGGTTAGGGACAGTATTTAACTGATATCCATCAGTTGGTTTAATATTGGAAAGTAGGAGATTCAGTGTATCAACTGTTGCCAATTAATAAAGGCTTTTTACCTCATTGAGTCTCTTGTTTACCTGCTATGCATTGTTTCATTTGAATGTGAGCTTTCTCAGAGATAAGATTTTCTAGCCCTTAAGAATACTCTGAAGAATTCACTATATTGGTGTATCCTGGCTATGATAAATATATTTTTTCTACACTCATGCAAGTAGAATAGCTGTAGCAGATATCTTAGCACATCCTGATGGGAATGGAGTTAATAACCAAGCTTCCTCCATTTAAAACATCCAGAAAAACTTGATACTCATTATATTGCAACTAAAAAGGGTTTCCTGTATATATTGCATGAAGTGAGATGTTTTTGCCATTATATCTATGACACTCACTTAAATATAGCTATATATAAACATTTGCTTATTAACTCCAACATCTCAAAGAACTTGAAGGTTGCCTATCTCATTTGGCTTTAAGCTGAAAGAATATGACTTCAATACATTTCAGTGTCCTGGGGCTCAAAATCCAAATTCTGATGGCTCATACTGAATTTCTATCTAAGTTCTCAATCCTTATGAATCAAATTGGTTGTATGAGCTCCTTGGGTACCCAAAAGCTTGGTATATCAAAACTAAATAAGTAAAACTCTTAAGCAGCCAAGTATAAGGATACAGTAGTTAATTATCAGAAGCCAAACAAAAATTTGATTATCCATTTCCTATGTCTTACTTATCCAATGATTATCTCTAGTCTTAAAGATCCATCAAGAAACTGGAAATGATAAAATTTCTAAAGCCTTTTTTAATATATAATAATTACTATTGGGAAAGAATTTATGCATTAATTGTTACTGTTTCTTAATGTCTTAAAGTTCAATTGCAATTTTTTTATTGTTATAATTATATTTTCAATGATTTCATTTAATAACAAACATCATATACTATTAGTATTGATATTGTAAGACCACTAACTTGCATTCAACTGGTTTTCAACTTATTCTTATTACTATTGATTATCATAGAAAGTGGGTTGAGGATAATTCTGTCAAGGATATTGCTGAAAACCCCACTGCTTTTTTTCTATGTAATATCTTCTTCCACTATATCTCACCTATTATCATAATATCTGATAATTATACCTATTTTAATGTGCAGCTAATCAACTTCTGTTGAGTATCTGTGGAGCAATCAAAATTTCTTAGCTTTGTATAACCTGCATACTGATATAACAGTTAAGGAGAACCAATCATACCCTTGTGCCTTTCATCTGAAGTCCTGGCTTACACTGAGCCTGACCATTGGAGGGTTTAACCTGCCTACTAACCTATTTCCCTATTTTTGATTAATCATCAATTGATTGGTCAAATTTCTTTTATAAAACTCTATTTTAGAGAATAAACTTCACCCTATATAAAGTTTCCTTTGATCAAAGAACAGAATTAGCCCCCTCCCCTAATGATTATGGTAGAGGCTTAAATTCAAAGGTTGAGATGCAAGCCAAGGGTTACTCTTTAAATTATAAGAAAAGATCCTTAAGTTGAATACATACAATACTCAACATGCCTCTCTATTTAAGATCAGCATTGATGACCCAATTTTCTGTTATCAAAACTGAGTTGGTGACCCATCCATAGACTTGGTTTTCTATGAATTGGCACTTTAGGGATTACCTTCAAACATGATGACAACCATATGGTCAAGGTGATAGTTAATAAATATCCCTTTGCAGTTATCATACCAAGTCCTTATGATCTTGTGTACCCCCAAACCAGAGCTTGAGAGAGTATATAGCATAGATATGACTATTCAAGTGGTTTTAATTATGGTGACTGGAGTTTGCTCCATGCTGATTAATCCTGACACCATCAATATTTTTTGTTTGTTTATTGAAGTGGTGGATGAGATTTGATCCCTGAGTTGACCTTGGTCAATATTTATGAGCTTGTTATTTTGCCCTTACCATTACCTCAAGACTGAACCTTTATTGCTAATGATCCATATAGTCATTATGAGTTAAGATATTCACTTACCACAAGAGCTTCTATATACATTGCAATGTCTCTGATAAAGGGTTCAGCTCATTAAACCTTTTCTTTATATTTAGGTATCTAGGGAAACCCAAGGAGCTCTTGTCTATCTCTTTCTGCAAAAGAGCTCAAAGTAATACCCCTCACTACTATTTATACAACCACAATAGATGCTGCCTACCTGTGATGATTAACATGCTGTAGTGCCATCATGTCTCTTCTGCTAAAGGTGAATCCAGATTGGAAGCACATATAAGATTATAAAGGGGAGGTATAACATGCTTTTGCAGCTGATTTATTTATAGTTCAGTAATTGTAGTTAAAGAAAGACATTGGTCCAAAGAAGAGAACATAACGGATTTATAATAGAATGCTCTTTATCAAGAAGAGAAAGAATTATTATACCATAAAGAAGGTCTATTAGGCCAAAATAGATAGTGTGTATGACAATGATCTGAATATAGATTAGCAGTGCTCTGGATAAAGGGTTAAGTTAGGATCTTTGTCATAATTGGCTTTATTCTTTATAAGAACATCTGATATTACATCATGTTGGTGGGTTAGAGAGGGGCCATGCTGTTAGATCTAACATGAGATGACTTGATGAGCACTCCTGGGAATTATAAGATACAATGTCAACTGAGAGGTCTTTTTTAATTGTAACAATAAGATATCAGGAAAAAAGTTCCTTGGATGGAAATGATGAGCCTTAAGGAATTCAAGGCTGTGAAATAGTTAATCTGATTGACTAGCTGTGAATATGATCACTTCTAGTGTCAACTTTGACTCAGTTGCATTTTTGTAGTCATTGTTTAAAAATTCTAACAACTAGATAATTAGGCACTAATTAATGCTGGGGTTGAATATCTAAAGAAGGGGACTGTACATTCACTTCCACTTTTGGCCTTGGATTGAATTTTTTCCCCGCCATACCAAAAAAGGGTCAAAAATAACAGCCAAGCCACTTAATTCTCTAGGAGATTTAGCCCATACTGTTGATGAGAGATTTATCCTGGCCTACCTTACAGATCCCCATCTCTGGTTGTTCTGGCCTGGGAAGAAACACTGATCAATTTTGACTATTTGTTGGCATGGTGTTGCCCTCTTTCACATAATTGACAAGACCATTTCTTCTGCCTTTGAAGCCTTTTTCTACTGGGCGTGAAGCTTACTTCTTGCCCTCATCTGCGCCAGCTTGGGATCACTCCTTGCTGAATTTCTCTTGGTGTGGGCTGCGTGGTCACTTCTGTCCTTCTTCAAGTTGTGTCTCACCAAGAAGTCTGCTTCTCCCTCCACAACTTCCTCAGCTGCATCAGCAGTGAATATCACCCTGGTGTCACCCTGAACCCCCCTCTGTGGCCGTTTGTGAAAAGGTTCTAGATGCCCTTGAGGATCTGCAGCTTTGCCTCTCTGCAGACTCAGCGTCCAAAGACACTCTCATCTCTGACACTCAGAGATCAGTAGCCCTCTTGAATGCTCTTGACAGAGATGCCCACCTCTTGGTACACACTCTCCTCTGCCAAAGCCAGGAGCTTGGGGATACTTCCTCCCTCCTTATGCTGGTTTTTTCTGCGGTGGCAGCTCTGGGTTCCAAGGCCTCAATTATATTTGAGACTCTTTTGTTCCAAAGGCCTTGTCCCAGACATTGCCTTCCATGTTGAGTGTTTTGCGGTAAAAGCTGCCTCACTAGATCTCCCTACCAAGATGGCAGTGGCCATGTTCTGCAACTCCTTGGATGCTGCTTCAGCTGATGAGAGTGTGTGGGATCTGGCTCCTACCTCCATCAAGAAGGCCTTTTTGTTGGCCTGCAAGCTTGGAGCCAAGCCAGCCTATCAGCCCAAGTCTGGTGTGCTGGCCCATCTCCTGGTCTCTAAGCCCACCCAGGCTAAGCCCCCTGCGGCCAAGCCTCCTAAGACGCCTGCCATCAATGTGATGTGCCGCGCCTGCCAGGCTCCCAACTGGCCCACCTCCACAGGATCCCTTCCTGTCTTTGCAGCTTTGGCTGCCATCCCCGAGGTTTCTTCCTGCAACCCTGCCGCATTCATTCTGACCCTGCAGAATAAAGAAGATCTCTCTTATTTTCTTTTTACTGCAATCTTTTTACCAGATCCCGTTAGGCTAAGGCCACAGCTTTGGTGGATATGGGTGCTGCAGGCAAATTTATGGACCTGGCACTGACCCAATCCTTGGGATTGCCCCTGCTTCTCCCTCAGAGCCTTATTGCTGCCAGTAAGGTACCAGTTCTCAGCTATCCCTTCACTAACCCACTTAGTTACTGTACAGGCTCACATGTGTTTGTGAGTGAATTCTCTGCTGTTGAGGATCTACTGTATCCTGTAATTGTGGATGTGGGGTGGTGGCGACGTCACTTGGTGCAGATTGACTGTCAAAACAGCAGGCTTGACCCGCCAGCAAGGTTATGAGCAAGCAGGTTTGTGACCCGCAATCCAATTACCCAGCCACTTGAAGCCAGATTAGGAAGTCAACTTGAATTACCAAATCCAACAACATGAACAAATGATGATCCCTTATGGTGGATACCTTGTTTTGGCGCTTGACTCATTACCAGGATCAAGCCACCCCCTTCACCATCCAACCATGTGATCAACAAATCATGTTCCTGTTATCCTTGATTCACAATGACTATATAATCACTATCTCTCAATAAATATTATTATCTAGTTTCTAAATATTTTCCCCTTGTAACTCTGCTAAAACAGCACAGTTACAACATTGGTAGCACAGGTAGGTTCTCCATCCTACCTCATCTTGTAAAATTCTGTCTGTTGCCTGCACTCTGCCGCGGCCAACAAATCCTTGACAGAATCATGTCTGGCCTTCTGCTGGACTGGACCCTGTACACCCCTGGTACTGAGATACCTGATGGCTTTGTCTTGTACCAGAACACAGTGATTCCACTACCCGCCTTCAATGCCATATCTGCACAAGGGTTCTTCCAGACGGCAGCCACAATTCCGCAACCAACTGACAAAAACACCATGCCTGCCTACATAGCCCAAAGACTACAAAGCGCTGCCTTGGAACCTTTTGCTGGGGCCAACAAAAACAATGCTGCCGCATGGATCCAGTCCTCCCAGAGCAAGCTGGCCCAGATGGAATGCCCACAACAATTTTGGATTGTGGAAATCTCCATCCAACTGACCCACAACGCTGGCACCTGGTGCAACAAGTGGCACAAAAAACACACCAAGAAGAACTGGGATACTTTCAAACAATACTTCTTGGCAAGGTTTGTGCTTAAGGACACGGCGCTCATGATCATATGTCAAGTAAAGAACTTAACCCAGACGGGCACTGTGAAGGAACTCACCCGCGCCTATGAGGAACTCCAACTTTGTGCACCCTCTGACATGGCCTTTGACACCCCAGCCACCCACCTCATGTACTATGACGTCCTTAAATTGCATGTAATGAGGCACGTGAACCTGGACCAGGTGATCAACCTGCAAAGCCTGTACCACAAGGCAGAGAAAGAGGAACAAACATCCAACACCCTCCATAAGGCACAAACAGGAAAACAAGAGAGACCCAAGGATTCTCACATGGGCAAGCGCTCCACTTGACCACCCCCTGGAAGCAACAGGAATAACACCAACCATAAACCACAAGCTCAAACAGACATGGGAATGGAAACAATGGCCAGTCAAATTGTACTCAATTCTGTATCACTGCCACACAAGGCAATCAAGATGAGGGAAAAGCCCAGGGAGAGCATTAAGTAAGCCAAGCTCTCCCCACACAACTCCTGACTCACCCAATGATGAGTACCAACCCAAGGATGTGGACCAATGCCCAATGATCCAAGTACCCTCAGAGGACCTGGTACTGTACACCATTGTCAGACATCCTAATAAACTGATGTCTTATCCTTTCTGTTTTTGAAGTTACACAGGATCAGCACTCCTGGACTCAGGCAAAGACCAAACCCTAGTCAACAGCAGCTTTGTGGACAAGTTCAAACTAGCCACTAATCCTTTGCGGATTAAAAATGTGGTTTTGGCTGATGAACATCACATCGCCATGACAAGGGAAACCACCCCCTTCTCTGTCATGCTTGAGAATCTACACTCCACCATCCAAGGCCCAGTCATTGATTTTCCAAAGTTTGACATTGTACTGGGATTGAATTGGTTATAAAAAACAATCCTCACATAGACTGGGCAACCTCAGTGTTGACCATCAAGCGTGAAGGTGTCAACCATCAGATCTACCCTGACTTAGTGGACCAACTCCTACGCAACCATGTCTTTGTGCGCATCACAGAGACCCTGGACAAAAAAGAAAACCTGAAAGCAATTGACTGGGACTCCTACCAGTACAAGATCATACACTTCAAAGATCACCAGGATACCTCCACACCTCAGGATTGCAAAATTGTGGCCCGCCATCCAGAAATCTTCAAGGAAGCTCTACCCGGGTTGCCCCCAGAGAAACACATTCAACACTCTATCCAGCTCAAAGGAGCTGTACCCAAAGCACGTCCTATCTACAGGCTGACCCCAAACAAAGACGACGCCCTATGCGCCTACCTCAAGGAAGCGTTGGAGAAAGGACTTATCCGCCCCTCACAGTCTCCCTTTGGGGCCGCCATATTCTTTGTGGCCAAGAAGGACGGTACCTTGTGTCTGGTCACAGACTACCAAGCCCTAAACAAAGTTACCATCAAGAATTTTTATCCACTACCACTGATTGACAACCTCTTTGAAGCCTTGGGAGGAGCCACAGTCTTCTCCAAGATTGACCTAACTGCAGGCTACAACTAGATTTGTATTAAGGAGGAAAACATTCCCAAAACAGCCTTCCACACTAAATACGGCTCCTACAAGTGTGTGGTGCTCAACTTTGGCATGAAAAACACTCCCTCCACCTTTGTGAAATTTATGAAAAAGGTGTTTGATCTGCACATAGGCAAGCATGCCCTAGTCTACCTATAAAACCTCATTGTCTACAGCCCCTTGGTGGAACAACACCACAAAGACCTAGAGGCAGTCTTTGCTACCTTGGCACAACACAAACTGTTGGCCAAGCCCTCCAAGTGCCAGTTCTTCTGCAAGCAATTGCCTTTCCTGGGACACATAATCTCAAAAGATGGCATCAACCCCAAAAGTCAAAAGATACAGGCCATCTGCAAGATGCCACCACCCAAGGATAAGTTGGAACTCCACACCTTCTTGGGGATGGTGGCCTATGTATACCGCTTCATACCTGACTGTGGTGTTTTGACTGCCCCCTTATCCGCCATAACAGGCGCCAAATCCAAGATTGTGTGGACTGCCCAATGTGACCTCTGTTTTAGACGCCTCAAGGAGAAGCTCACAATGGCTCCTATTCTGCAATACCCCAAACGTGACAGGAAATACCAGATGGAAACCAGATGCCTTAGATGCATCCATTGGGGAGTACTACAAATCAAAAATAATGATGGTGACTTCCTGCCTGTAGCTTATGAATCCCAAAAGTTGACAGATGGCAAGTATCAATACCCTATCTACAACAAGGAACTGCTGGCCATTGTACACTGCCTAGTCAAATGGTGTTGCTATCTAGAACAACAGGAAGAATTCACGGCATTGACTGGCCACAAGTTGCTCATATACTTCAAAACCCAAGCAAATCTATCTTGCCACCAAGCCTGCTGGATGGAGCTCTTAGAGAGATTCAATATGCTCATACAGTACAAACCTGGTCCAGAACTTGCCATGGCGGACACCCTCTTGCACCTGTATGTCAGTGCCACAAGAGGAGAAGAATGGGCTTGACCCAGACTGGCTGCTCTTGATACTATAAATAAAAGACACAGGGTTTCCCTCCTGGTACAACCAACATAACAAAGGAAACAGTCATCAAAAATGAACACCTATTTGCTGACGTGTATGGGACCTTGCACAGAAAAATGTCTGACAGGACTACTATCCCTTACATCCCCACACACCAGCAAGTGGACACCATCCTACAGTATCACAGAGACCTAGGACACACCAAGAGCTGCAATCTATATGAATTCCTTAAACACAAGGCCTGGTGGCCAACCCTGTATTGTGACATCCAGGAAGTTTTAGACCAATGTGAAGTATGCAAGAAATTTACTAAAAGTGAAGCCCCTCCAAAATCAGTACTACCCATCCGCACACAACTACCCTTCAAGGTGTGGGTCCTCAATGTTGTTGGCCCCATGCCAGGAAAACACAATAATAAGAAATACATCATCACTACCATAGACTTTGCTACACAATGGCCAGTAGCCCAAGCAGTAAAGGCGCACACTGGCAATGATGTGCAACAATTCATAGGAAGAGAAATAATCAGCAAGTTTGGAAAGCCAGAACTCCTGATAACCAATGGAGGGAAAGAATTGACCTCCAAAAACACCAACATATACCTCACTAAAAATGGGGTCAAACACACCGTAACAACGCCATACCACCCACAGGCCAATGGACGTGTAGAGCAGCTAAATGGCAGCCTTGTGCAAGCCTTGGCCAAACTCACTGCCAGGAGACCTGAAGACTGGTATAAGCAGCTATCAACTGCACTACTTGTGTGCCAAACCCAAGTGAACAGATCCACCGGAAAAAGCCCTTTTGAGTTGGTATACAGCACACAGCCAAATATCATTCAAGCATTGACAGGACCCAAACTGGAAATTCCAAGTAAAGTTCCCCCTTGTTCAGACCCTCAAGTTATAGAGGCCAACAGTAAGCAAACAGAAAAGGAAAACAAACGTCTGCAAAAAATCTTTTGTCCCCATCCAAGATAGACATGAAGTTGGGGACAAAGTTTGGGTCATGAAAATTGATAAAAGCAAACTACAACCCAAGAAAGTAGGCCCAGAAATCATTCTAAAGGTAAAAAAAATAACACTTACCTTGTGCAAGGACTCAGGAAGCGCAAACAAGACAAAGCCCTGCACCATGATTGCCTGAGACCCTGCAAAGCAAGACAAAAACAACGCAAAACTGCCCTGCCCGCCAAAGAACAACAGCTAGTTCAGTATGGCGCCTGGGCTCCTGACAACCTCCCTGACAACCTACCCCCAGAGGAGGCCAACCTTCAGTTGGGGGGGTGTCAAAACAGCAGGCTTGATCCGCCAGCAAGGTTCCAAGCAAGCAGGTTTGTGACCTGCAATCCAATTACCCGGCCACTTGAAGCCAGACTAGGAAGTCAACTTGAATTGCCAAATCCAACAACATGAACAAATGATGATCCCTTATGGTGGATACCTTGTTTTGGCGCTTGACTCATTACCAGGATCAAGCCACCCCCTTCACCATTCAACCGTGTGATTAACACAATCATGTTCCTGTTATCCTTAATTCACAATGACTATATAATCACTATCTCTCAATAAAGATTATTATCTAGTTTCTAAATATTTTCTCCCTTGTAACTCTGCTAAAACAGCACAGTTACAAAAAGACTGCCTCACCAACAAGCAATACTTCTTGCTGGACGGATCCCTGGGCTCCTTCCCCCTTCTTCCCTTGGGGTGGGAACTGCCTGAGTCATGCTTGTCTTTTGCGGCAACCCCAGTCTCTCCTCCCAAGCCCTTTGCTCTCCCGGCCATCCTTGCTCCCTTCAAGGACGCCTTTGACGCTACCCTGTCCTGTGCTCTTCCTCTACACTCTAGCCACAATTTGGCCTTTAAGACAACAGTTGACCTTGTAAAAATTGACGCCCCAATGTACCCTCTTAGCAAATTGGATGATAGGCATTGGGTGTGTGGCTGGACAATATGCTGGCAAAAGGGTGGATAGTGTCAGGGACCCACTTGAGGGGGAACAAGCCCCAATCTGGTGGGCCAAGGTCCCTATGTTAAGTCCTGCAATGACCAAACCAATGGGCACCGTGACCATGGCAAGGTGGCCCAAGTGGCCCAAATAAGCAAATCTATCCATCATGAAGCTGAACCAACCCAATAGTTAATACCCTAACAAGTATGTCAACAGATAGAAATATGTGTTGGGTCTAACCAGTGAGAGGTCTACTGGAGGAGTAGTGGTGTTGCAACCATAATGGGACTTTCTTCCCCAGTGACCAGAGGGATACTTGAACCACTCATTAGCCAGAGACTCCTTCTGGTGGGCATCATTGGGGGAGGAGTTGTGCCAGTCAGTGGTGGGAGTAGGGGTTTCAAGACCTAATACAACTGTAAGCAAGAGGACTAGAAACCAGGACAGGAATAAAATTCCTTTCATGGTTTCAAATGAGAAATCAGAAGATAAGTGTGAGCAGGATTAGAGTAGAATAAAGTCTTTATTGTTAGAACAAGTAGAAATAATAGATATGGTACTCTTAAATACCCCAATAGAGGGCTGAGAACATTTAAGAGGATGAAGTGATAAGAGAGTATTCACATTGTTGTTTCACTAGGCTTATGGCTGAAATTATTAATTTTACCATGTGCAAGTGGGGCTGGAACTTAATAAAATGTATAAAAACCTTATATAAGAAGAGACAACAAGAACAAGCCACAAAACTAGACACGTTTAAGCAATTCTTCAGATGGTTATACATGATATTCAAGTACAGAGCTTGATAAAAAGGAATGAAGAGTGGGTCCCAGAGCAGCAGGCATAATTTACACAGCCAATCAGAATGCAAGCGGTAGGTGCTGTTATCAGAAGATCTATTAATAGTTTTGAAGATAGATCTGAAGGCCAGAGCAAAAGTCAAATGAATAGTATCAACATAAATAGGTAATTTAAGTTGGGACTTTGACTGTGGACTAACATTTGCTTTCTCTTTTGGGTTCCGGGTTTGATCCCCGTCCAAGAACTTGTTAATACTATTGAATGGAATATCCAATTCTTTGTTATTTTCTGGATGGAGTGTCACTGGTGAGAATAACAATTTACAAGTACAGAAACATTATTGTTGTTGTCAGGGGAAGAATCCCTGACAGATAGTAAAGAAGGCTTCCTTGGTTAGCTCCCTGGTGGTTTTTGCTAAGAAATAAGATGGGTCCCTTCAGCCATGCGTTGATTATACCCTCCTCAACAACGTCACTGTTCCAGACTGCTACCCCCTTCCCTTAGAAGCCTCAATTGCCCAGTCCATTTTCAAGTCTTGTGTCTTTTCAAAACTGGATCTTATCAATGCTTTTAACCAGGTTTGTGTGGCAGAGGGGGACAAGTGGCTTACAGCCATTAAGACTTGGTATGGCTGCTTCCAATTCAAGGTCATGTCTTTTGGCTTGAAGAACACTCCTACAATCTTCCAGCAAGTCATTGAGGATGCCTTGGAAGATCTCTGCTTCTCCTGTTCTGTGGCGTACATTGATGACATCCTGATCCACTCCCCCACTCCTGAGCAGCACGCTAAGGACCTGGTGGCTGTGGTGGCGGCTATCCACAAGGCCTGGTTGTTCATCAAGCCCAGAAAGTATGAGTTCTTTAAGTCAGAGGTTACCTTTCTTGGCAACTTGGTTCTGAAGGACGTTCATTCAGTCTCTCCTGACAAGGCCAAGGCTCTTTGGGGGTGGGCTACTCCACAGAATCAGAAGAAGTTGTGCTGCTTTCTGGGTATAGTGATTTTCCTTAAGAAGTTCTCCCCTGCCATCTCCGAGCTTGCTGCTCCTCTGTACCCCCTGGCTGGCAAGAACACCTCCTTTGTGTGGACTCCAGCATTCCAGGAGGCCTTTGAGGCCAAAAAGCAGGTTTTTGTCTCTACCCTAGTGCTACGCCATGCTGACACAAGCAAACAGTTCATTGTAGCTTGTGACACCTCTAACGTGGCTGCTGGGGCAGTTCTCCTTCAAGAGCACAATGGCCAGGAGCTCCCAGTTGCTTACTTCTCCAGGAAGTTTGCTCCAAATGAGTGCTCTTGGGAGGTGTTTGACAATGAGTTACAGGCTGTGGTGGATGCCATCACTCATTGGAGGCACCACTTGCAGGGCACCCAACACAAGTTTGTGGTTTGTACAGACCATAAAGCCCTCTGCTACTTCCACAAGCCCCAGAAGTTGCTCCCTTGCCAGGCACCTGTTATGCAGACACTCTCAGGTTACAAGTTCAAGTACAAGTTTATGAAGGGGGAACTTAACATCCTCCCTGACCTACTGAGTTGTAATCCTGCAATGTATCCTGTGAGAGGCAACAAAGATCCCCAGGTCACTATCATCCTGGAGTCCTCAATCCTCACAAGTTCTGGTTCTTCTCTCCCCCATACCCTGGTCACGGCCTCTGCCCCCCTCCCCAGATACTGGTCATTGGTCCTGACCCCTCACCTGAGGCATCTCCACCACTTGCTCTCCCTGAAGCACTCTTGTATGACGTTCTGGTGGCCCAGCACTCCTTGCCAGACGGCCAAGCTATCTGCGCAAAGCTGCCCCCTGTCTCTTCATCTAATGGTCCCTATACTCTTAAGAATAGGATAATTTACCAAAATGACAAAGTATGGGTTCCAAAGGAATTGCGGCCACGTGTCATGACAGAACATCATGATCCTCTCCTGTTTGGACATCCTGGCACAAAGAAGCTGCTTGAACTCATCAGGCGCACTTATAGCTGGGTTGGGATAACTAAAGCAGTAGGTCCCTGGATTAAGAAGTGTGTTACTTGTGCCTTCTCTAAACTGGATTGTTCAGGGAAAAATGGTCTTCTCCACCCCCTACAGTAGTCTCAAGGCCCATGGTTGTCCATGTCAGTTGACTTTGTGGTGGCTCTCCCCTTATCCGGTGGCTTTGACTCCATCATGATGGTAGTTGACAGATTCACTAAGTATTCAGTGTTCATCCCATGATTAACCACTCTAAACTCAGTAGGGATGGCTAGGCTGTTTGTGAAACATATGGGTCATTATTTTAGGGATTAGGCCATTTTCTAATACACATGCTGCTCAAGTCGCAGCATAACACAGTTCAATTTTGAAAAAGTAACTAATTAACATTTTATATTTAAAACATTAATAACTCAATGAAAAATTAATATTTTTACACATTGTAAACTATCAAAATAAAGCTAAGAATCCTATCTTTCTATTGGTGTAAAAATTTTAATATGTATAATATACTCAATATTAAAGCAAAAGTAATTTAAAAGAGTTATATCCAGATTTTATTATATGATTATATCTAATGATATAAAGTAGATCACCTCAAAGCTAATAAATACTCTTTTTTAATATACAACAGATTTTTTTATTTGACAAAATTAAAGGCAAGATTGAGAGCTTTATTTTTGCATTTTATTTTATTTAAAAAGCTCAATTCTTTAGGATTTTATAATAGTTTGAAGTTAGGGTGTTTTTATCACTGTTTAGATTGATTTTAAGGTTCAAGTGAGCTTCGAACCTCAAATTAAGCATTCTTTAAATGGAATTCTTTAATATTTTATCATTTTAAAATATGCGGAAGAGTTACAATTAACTGAATACATCATTTAATTGATTTGCATTGATTACAAAGAGGATATGATGTAATAATAATGCTTAGCTGCTTCACATGTATCACTTGTGCATGAAAACTGGGTATTTAATTAATTCTGCAAACATAAATTCAAGTTTAAACTATAATAAAAGCTATCACACCATTTCTTTCAGAATGGTGTCATTTAGCTTGGTATATAAGAGCTAAAGCATCACAAAGCTTCTAATCCAAAAGACCCCATTCAAAGGCCACATTCTGATCATAACTACTCCAACATTAAGGCACATTTCAGAGATCTGATCTAATTACAGATTCAAAATACTACCATGTCCTCAGTTAAATTTACTTCTGCCATGCTACCCTTTTTTTCCTTGGGAGCTTCAACAAAAAGAGAGAGAATTGCAATGTTAAAAAAGGCATTCCTCTTTATTGCTGGTGATGATCTTGATAATTTCATCAAGCACTTGCTTACTCAAACTGAATTTGGGAAAGCTCAGTTCCTGCCAACTATTCAAAATCAAAAAGGCAATGAGTTCATTGAAAACTTAAGGGATCTCATGAAATCTTCTCCTCAAAAACATCTCCCAGCCTTGCAATCTCTGTTTACTTCCAGTTACTCTTTAAAAGAGCTTAATGATATGGGGTTTAATATAACCAAAAGTGAGTTTGAATACTCAAGAAAAATAAATAAAAATAAAAATGTAAGTTTAAACAAAAAAGCCAAAAAAATAATAACTATTCATTAAAAAAAGAAATAACTAAAAAATAATTAAAAAATTGCTGGAAAATTCTTTTGAAACAAGCCAGTTTACAAAAAAAGTGCCTGAAAATTTTTATAAAGATATAGAAAAAGAGATGAGTAATTACTCAACTGAAATTAAATACTCTCTAATTAAAACAAAAAAGAAATATATGAAAATATGAAAATAAAAAATGAAATTTCAGTTTCAATTTCTACTTACTATAAATTAATCCCTAAAAATATAATAAAAAGTAAAAAACAAACTGATATGTGCAATATTTGTAATTTAAAAAATTCACTAGAAAAAAAGAAGGAAGAATGTGAAAGTAAAAACCTACCATTACCAGAATCTATAGACAATGACTTAAAGACTATTAATCAGCACCAAGACTTTTATGTTCCTCAAAATTGTGAATATAAAAAAGATATTAATGAATTAGGTGATGAGTCTTGTGTTGTAGTTATAGATTATAAAGAAAACTTAAAGGTTGGAGGTGGTCCAATTGAGACTAATAATTGTTTTTATTCAAAAAAACCAATCTCATTATTAGGGTTTGCATTAGTTTTTAAGTAAAACAATAAAATTAAATATGAATATCATGATTTTTTGTCTCAAATATTATCACATGATTCTTTATTTTAGGTGAGTGTTTTATAAAAATTCTTAAATTAGATAGATTTAAAAAAATAAAAAATATAAATGGACTGATAATGGAAATCATTTTAGATCATATGAATTTTTATATTACTTATTTAAAGAGGCACCTAAATATATTAAAGGTTCTATAAAATATAATTGTTTTGTAGAATGTCACGGAAAAAGCATTGTTGATGGTCACTTTGGTGTAATATCAAAAACATTAAAAGAGAAAGAAAACCAGCTTTATATTAAGAATATAAATGATATTAAAAATATTTTTGAGCAAGAAGAAAAAAGAAAAAATTATATAAATCAGCACTATCAGGCTCAAATATTTCTCAAAAGTCATTCTTTTATATTTATGAGAGAAAAGTTAGGCCTATAAGGAAAGAGCTCAAAGTTAAAAATCTGCGCATTAATCTTTCATATTTGTTTAAAGATGGGAAGTTATATACTTCACCTTTAACATTTGAAAGTTTCTCAGAATATTCTGAGATAAATTATCATTTGAAATCATGTGATGATACCAGAGAAACAATAATATCAGAAGATGCTAGTGGTGCACTAGGGCAAGTTCATGAAGTAGGGCAGCTTACTAGAGGGTGTATTTTAAATAGAGTTATCAGTCTTTCAAAAACAACAACCTTTTTTTTCTGAAACAAAATAAAGAATATTTATGATGAGCCAAAGATAGGGTAATAGCATTTATAGCTTTGGGGCTGCTATTACTCTCCCATGCAACTCATCATAAATATTTTTAGTTTGTAGTTTGTAGTAGCACTTAAGATATTTTCAGTAATACTATAAGTTGCAATTTTTAATTCTAAAATTGATGCCTTATTTTTTAAAAAAAATCATTTAAGCCCAAGATCAATTAAAGTTTTGGAATTTGTTGATTGTATTTTAAGCTTTCTGAATAATTTGAATATGAATAATGCAATTAAGTTATAAAAGGATAAATCTGGCGCCTAGGCATAACAAGAAAAATAATGACCCATATCTTCACCAACTTTGGCTTGCCCCAAAAGATTGTGAGTGACTGTGGCCCCCAGTTCACCTCTGTGTTCTGGGAATTCTTGTTAGCCATTCTCAACATCAAGCCCTGCCACTCCACGTCTTACCACCCTCAGTCAGATGGCCAGACTGAGAGGGTGAATCAGACCATGTACCAGCACTTGTGCTGCTACGCTAATGCTTTCATGAACTCCTGGTCCAACAACCTTCCACTAGCCCAGTTTGCTTACAATAACGCGGTGCACTCCTCTACTGGGGTGTCCCCCTTTCAAGCAACTCTAGTCTTCTCCCCTGCTTTCTCTATTGTTCTGTCTCTGCAATCCCACATCCCAGCCGTGTATCAGGCACCCACCCACTAGGAAGTAGTCTTCCTAGGTGGTGAATGATGATAGAGGGATTTAATCCAGTCACCAAGGATCCTACAAGCAAGGGCACAATTCCCAGATGAAATAATTCTCCAAACACACAATATCTGCCTATCAGCGGGTTAAAACGTGCCAATAAGAAGTATGCCCCCAGGTAACACAGGAGAAAAGCAGAAGCCAAAGGACGGAAGGCCTGGGGTTCAGGAATCTGGGATGTGGATGGATAATTCTTGGTCTCTTCTCTGAGAGGTGGGTTATGTGATAAGGGTGTAGCAGTATACCATACTCCTGGTATAACCCAGTGCCAAGAGCTGTCTAGAAATTGTGCTTCAGGAGAGGTACCCAAATCTGTGCGCAAACCCATCAAAATGCTGGCCAATACAGCCGGCAGCAAGATTATCCAAAACAACCTTTTATACCCAGGAGACTCCATAAGAGGAGTCTTGGGTAATCTCATGGTTTTGGATCTTAAAGCTTAAGTCAAGTTAAAAGGGTAAGAAAATGATTCACAGTGGGTGAATGTAGACTTTATTGATTGAAAAATGATAGATTATGAATTACCAGCTATATAAAGCATGGTTGGGATAATAGTTGGAGAAAAAGATAAAGGGTTAAAGGAGATTTAGGGAGTTACTAGATATTTGTGGGAAAATGTAACTTAAAACATGGGGAATGGATATTACTTTTACCAAACAAAATAACCTTCTGAATTATTTAAAATAATTAAAGCAGCAGCCCAACAGCACACCAAACAGCTAAAACCCTGGGAGGAAACCCCAGCTATTCCCCACTGATGACAACAGGAGACAGACCAAAACCAGCAACAAGACCAGAACCCAACAGCGCAGCCAACACGGAGCCAGAGCTCAAAAGTACATAATTGTCATCATCAGGTATAGAATCCTCTTTTGGTTTGATTGCTGCAAAGCCTGATTGGCTAGAATTCAAATCAAAAGGTAACAATTGGTTGACTACTAACTCTTTAATCTCTTTTAGATGGCAAGAGACTGAGTGTAAAGAAGTCCCAGGTTTGAATCCCATTGTTGTTGATTCAACAAACACAGAATTGACTGACTCATGAAAATCAGGTAATTCAGAGCAAATACTACCCACTAACCCTTGCAATTTAGAAGGCTTAGATAATTTAGTAGGTGTCATGAATGACATTTCAATACTTGTATTGAAAACTTGGAAATTGAAACCAAGCTCTCAGGGAAAGCCTTATGTTGACCAGAGTGGACAGGGAACTTCCCAACTTCTAGTTGGGTCAAGCCCTGGACCACCAGAGATAGATGGCCCCAAACAGGGGGAACATAAACCTGCCAAGCGTCAATACTGGAGGTTTGAAATCAACATTGGAGACCCTGGAATTGAACCCTGACCCTCCAAAAACTACTTGAGTCACACAAAGTGGACAGGAACCCGCCCACTTGTTAAATTGCAAACCCAAGTTGACGAGTTACTCCAAGACCCGCCAGTCTCCCAAGGACAATTCCCCAAATGGTCACCAGATTGATGCCAACCTTGCACCACCAAAGATCTGGACTTATGAAGAGGTTGTAGCTTGCCTTAAGGAGGTTAAAAAAACCTACTGTTAACTCTGCCAATGAACACCAGCAACTGCCAGCCTTCCATCCAGAATGGGTAGTACAATTAAACTACTCAGGTGACATAGTGAACAGTGGCGGCGGAAAAAAGCATTGCCACTTCTATTCACCAGAGCAGGCACAACCTGGATCTGCCGCCCTCCAGACTCTAAGCCAAGATCTTTACCCCACCAGTGCCCTGTCTGCAAACCTGAACCCTGAAAAAATTGAAGAAGCAAAAACCCATGGTATAAAAGCCCCAGCATTATGGTGATGACCATATTGTCATTTTTGATAATAAAGTTTTATGAACCTTTGGTTCAAACAAATCTTACCTTATCTAGTCTTAGTAACCTTCCATCTTAACTCCGGTCAAGTAGACCATCAGGAAATTTCCCCCTCTGGAGACCAACCTGCTGACCCTTCCCAGGCACTATACTGTCCCCCAGGAGCCCCTTTTGGACCTGTGCATTTTACCAAATACCCGCCCAACCCTGCCTACGCGGAGTACAACTTGGAGACCATCCTCATTGCTGATCTCTTGGCAAGGACTAGAGAAACTGAATACATAGGATGTGAAGGAAAGTGGTACAAGAGGCCGCCCAGATTGTTCAAAGACAAGTACAATTATCTGCCTGCCTACTTCGTTCACACAACTCTGCCCTTAACCCCGCAACCTGACCACCCAATGGAGACCCCCACCGCGGCCAAGACTACGTCCACCCAACTGTTTGGAGTACTTTACATTACTTTGACAGGTAATGGTAGACACTATGGTTTCCAATTCAGGACCCTGGTCTTTGCTTGGGCAATTTGTCTCCTATATTATCATGTTAGCACCCATCCTATGGTGGGCATTACCCTCTGGCCTGGCCATATTCCGACCCAAGCCAACCAATGCCTCTACCTATGCCTGGATTCCTGAAAGTAGGGGCAACAATTTCCTTATTATATATTCTAACTGAATTGATGACAGGAACATCATGAAATGATTTCCTGACACCACGGCAGACATGGCCACTTACCTAAAAGCCATCTATGCCAAAGTACAAAAGACATTGGCCAAATCCATAGAGTCTTACAAGAAGGCAGCAGACAAGAATTGTTGCCCAGCCCTGGACTATCCAGTTGGCTCTTTTGTCATGCTGGACTCCTCCAACATCTGCATGAAAGTCCCCTTGCAGAAATTTGCCCCAAAACGCTTAGGCCTGTTCAAAGTGTTGGAAAGCAAAGGCAATGGAGCTTACTTGTTGGAACTTCCCCCCTCATACCGTATCCACAATACCTTTAATGCTTGTTGCATCTCCCCATTTGAAGGACACCTCCCTGACACCCCTGAGCCCATTGTGGTTGATGGTACCCCCAAATACAAGGTGGAGGCAGTGGTGGCATCCCACCAGATTAGGAAGTCCCTGCAGTATTGTGTCAAATGGAAAGGTTACCCCTCCTACAACAAAAGTTGGGTAAGCACCTCAGACTTTGGTAACTGTTGGCACCTGGTACAAGAATTCCACAGGAACAACCCCACGGCACTTGGCCCCCCTAAGTCCCTCTTGGCCCTCAAGATCCCCAAGGCTCATAAGAACTTCTTGGTAGCTACACTTCCTCAGGGAGGCATCCGGCCCCAGGAAAAAGGAAAGGATAATGTAAATTCACTGCCACCTTTGGCCTCAGATCAAACCATTTTTCCCCCGCCGCACCAAAAAAGAGCTGAAAATAACAGCCCAAGCCACTTAATTCTCTAGGAGATTTAGCCCATACTTTTGATGAGAGATTTGTCCTGGCCTACCCTGCAGATCCCCCAGCTCTGGTTGTTCCAGCCTGGGAAGAAACGCTGATCAATTTAGATTATTTGTTGGCATGGTGTTGCCCTCTATTAAAAACTATCAGGAACGCCCAATCAAACAACGCCACATCAATAAACAGAAAATCAAACAAATCTGAACTGGTTGAGGTGCCTTCCAGCCAATCAGGTGGAGCCGTGGAAATTACCCTGAAACCCTCCAGCACCCCTGGCTCTGGCCAGAAAATTTTCTCTCTTGGCCAATCAGATACAGTATCTGGGGTCATGTGATTCTTTCTGGCAACTCTTCCCCTTTTTATAATGCCAGGGGACTTTAAGTCCCCTGCTTATCAATTTTCCAAAATTATTAAACACAGAAACCAGTTGCTTAAACTCTGTCATTTTAAAACTGCTGACTCTAAACTAGAGTCCTCTTTTAACCTAAACAAAGTGTTAGTTGTTGCCTTCTCAAACCTTACCTTTAAGTTGCCCTTTCTGAACCTGGCGGTCTCTGTGAAGCTCCTAAGTAGAGAGTTAATACACAGTCATTGATGTTTATACTTACGCTTTCAAAATTACAGGTTGAACTTCAAAATTCAACATAATAGCTTTTATAAATACTATTGTTACTTTGAGTTTATCTTTAATTTTGCTGCTTTTGAACCCATTTTTGCTTTTACACTTGGCCAAGCCATCCAAGACCATCACCAAGCTTCCCAGACGCTTCCTACTGCTCTCTGTTAGTCCTTTCTTGCATCTTCTCATACAGAACTAAACTTTATTAATTTCTGGGCCAAAAACTGTACCAAAAAGTTTAGAATTTTCTGCTGATTGCTGCTACAATCTTCCCCATTTTAAGATTTGTAGTATTCACTTTAGCTCCTTTTGTAATTCTCCTCTGGACCACCTCCCCAAACTTATGGTCACATATCTCTTCTTCTGTCTGCCTTGTGGGAGATAATCCTTCTAGTATCCTGCACCTCCCTGGTGAACTTTTCATCTCTGGGAAGGCTGTAGTCAAGAGTTTAGCCTGTGATGACTTGGACCTTCATGTGGATGACCATGCTTTGTCTGCCCCCACATTGGAGGAGATGCTGGTATCCACCCTTCCTAGCTTGAATGTGAACAACTTGGTACCTCTCCAAAAACCTGCAAAGCCGCCACCTGCCCCCACTTGTACACCCTGGTTACTTACCAGGCTAGCGCTGATGGGGCTGAATGCCTACTTCCCACAGTTGTCCCCTGTGTCCTTCCTTTGGTCCCTACTCTGAGCAGCCATCCCAGTACTCCACTGGGTGGCATCCTGATGGTTCATCTCACTGGGATGGGAGCCAAACTTAGTTAGTTTATCCCCCCTCTCTCATAGGGATTCCTTAATCCTCAGTTAATAGAGGGAGAAATGAATTGGATTTTCTTGTGTGACAAAACCAGCCAGAGCTCATTTACAACCAAGGACTTGGTTCAAGTTATCAATGCTTTTCAAGGGTTTATAAAATACCTATTGAGAACCTTTATTTTGTCTAGGGCAGTTAATTCCAGGAATTAATTTCACTATCATGACAGTCCACACATCTATCTATGAAAAAACTGTATTCTTATCTTGTGACCTTCACACCAGAGAAAAGCAATTATGATACCTCCATAAAATATCATAAAAACTGTCTGATTCATATGTTATAATTCAAAGCATTTATTTTTTGTTAGTGCCCATATGAAAAAATAAATTGCTGAAATTCTCAACCTCTTCCAAATAATATACGGTTTCCAAATACTGCAGCTTCCACTCAACCCTATTTCACAGTGAAATCCGACCATGATGGATAATCAATGCACTATTACAACTTTTTTCAGTTACTTTGGTGCGATCACTGCCACGCTGCTGGCACTGACTGCAATTCCTTGGTCAAGGGCTCTTGAGTTAAATATACCTTATTTGAAATGATATTAAACCAGAATTAAATTGTTGTGATATATAAAGTTTTCTATACACCAGAAAGCTTTAAAATAGCACTCATGGTTAAGATCTTCACCAGATGTATTGTAAAATAATTATTTTTTATATAATTTTGTAGCCGAGTAAAAGATCCCAATACTCTTAAATTGAATCTTGGCGTTGAATTATGTATTTAAGCTTACTTTATGTGGCAATCACAATTATAGCCAATCACTGTATAGGAGTCGTGTCATAATACAATTAAGGCCTCAGTGGTTGTGATCAAACACCCTCCCAGCTGGATTAAGATCACCTGATATAATTAGATAATATAATTAACTACCCAGCTTTGTGTGATCACCACCCAAAGGTGTCCCAAAGAGACTGATATATTAAAATTATCATTTTTAAAAAGCCAAATTTTCTTTGAATCCCAAGGCTGCCTAGATGAGGAATTTAATCAGCACCTAAAACTGTGGACTGCTTAAACCAGATTATACCAACTTTGAAAAATCATATTTGAAATCATATTTGAAATTAGATTTGAAATTAGATTTGATTAATATCGGAATTTCCTCTGGCCTTTTGAAACTGACCGCTAGATATACGAGGGCCAAGGTGTATTACATGGTAGCAAATGTAATTTAGATTTTGAATCTGATTTGTGCTGCGACTTGAATTTTGCATATCGTCAGGGGAGCGACGATCAATGTTGTAGGAAGTAAACTAGCAAGTAGATTCCCTAGCTTGAAACAAAAGGTACAATCTTCAGAAGCAGACAGGTACTCGAGAAAGCTTTAAGGTTTCAGTTGATAAGGGAACAATAGGTTGAATCTGATTGGTTGGGCTAATCGAACTTCTAACGTTTCTCCGTTAACCTGTTACTCGTGGAGCAGCCAAGGGAGCACAGGTATTTAAACCTTGGCTAGTTATTGGTGGCTGACGAAGCATGAAGTTCATCCCAGCAACACTTGGGTTCCTTTTCATCAGCACTCAAGCAGCCGTCATTCCTGTAGACAACGAAACTTTAACCAATCGACTTGAACGACAGAATGGATCGGACTCCAGCCGCAGCGATGATAAAAGCGATATGTTGCTTAAGCCTTTAGCCTTGGTGACAACAAATGGTTTGAGATCAATAGTTGGGTTCGCGCTGGCAGAAGCTCATACCTTGCTCGCGGCGCAAAGCACTGCAGACAGCCTCCGCCCAGTTATAGGCCAACAGCTTATCAATTGAGCAGTGCTCAGAATACAATTCTACTTTACTAGTTAGTCTGCGAGTCCAATGACAGGTGTAGAGTTGGATTTGTTTCATCAATTCAAAGTAATTTAAACAATTAAACTGTGGTTAAAATCACCTGTTTATTTCAGAATAAATTATGTTTGAAATTACTTTGAATATTTTCAGTACTAAATGAATTCATGCATCAGATATGGATTTGAAATTGATTATGCTGTTAAACTGAATATTACTTTAAGATACAGTAGTCTTTAAAGCTATGGTGTAGGGCTGGTCAGATTTCAGACGGGTGGCTCCTTTTCTTAAAAGAGCACCCGTCCAAAATCCAAAACAATTTTGAGAGAATCTTCTTTGAGAGATTCTCACCGAATTGTTTCCTTCTACACCCTTAGAAGGGTGTTCTATTTCGGTTCTATTTTTTAAAATAAAATAAAATTTGACTTTCTATTCTTTAAAATTTAAAATAAGTGATTCAAAATTTAATAAGTTTTAGAAATAAATTTTATTATGAATTTTTATTAAAAATAATTCAAATCTGGAAGCGAAGCCTTCCACCACCTTCTTTTATTTTGGTGATTTTAGATTCCCCCAACATAGGGAATCCAAAAGACGTAGACGGGGAAGAGCGAACGGGCGATTCGGCAAATGCCGTATCATCCCTTTTGGGCTGCCACAGCCCTCTATGGCAACAAGCAAAAATAATTCAGATTTAAACAAGTTTAACTCAGATGTAAACGGAATTGAAATGAATCTAAATCTATTGTAAATTAATATAAATTTGTTGATTTTTAATTTCATTTACATCTGAGTTGTTTTTGTTTAAATCTGAATTATTTTTGCTTGTTGCCATAACTTTTAAAACTACTGTAATGAAAGTAGCTATTTTTTAAAAAAGGAAAATACTTTATTTAAATTAATATATTCTTAATTTAAAAATAGGCTTGGTATTTATATCAGTTTAATATTTCTAGAAAAGTAGCTATAATTGTACTACCGCCACTCAAAATTTCTGCTTTAATAAAGTCAATGAATCTTGTCAGAAAATCTGTGGACTGTGGTATTTTATCATACACCAGATGATATCCTGTCTTCCAAAATTAGGAAAGTACAGAGAACCTGTGACTTTGGCATAAACCACGGCTTGGATTATTTTGCTGTCATCAGAAGTAGCAGATCTGACTGAGCCTATAGCCCAGAGGCAATGGGACATTTCTTGCTACTTCTGAATTAAGGTTCATAGTTTCAACTCTATATATTGCTATATGAATTTATACTGTATAACAACAGGATCATCTTTTACTCTATTGATAAAGCCAATGAGAGGATAAAATTAGGGAAATAGGACTTGGATCAATTATCAAGTCAGTACAGAATCATCAATCTTTTATTCTTTTGGACTGGCTTTAAGGTGGCCCGCCCGCCCATGTTATTTCTGTCTCTGCTTACATCCTAGTAGCATCAGGGCAGCACAACAGGGGCCCATCCTTTATGGGTGGTTATTGGTGAAAGTTTGCTTGACAACTTCCTCAGCATATTGTGTTTTTTTAGACACACCACACAACTGAATCCAGTAATCAAGTGGAACCAGTTGTCTGCCTGGGCCACTACCCAGGGATAGATAGCCAGCAGTTGTAATACCCAAGGTCAATGGGAATTAGCTGTACAAAGTAGAGCAAAAAGTTGGCAAACTGGAAGCCAGTTAGCACAGTTACAATAGGGTAGACCAACATTAACCATTTGATCACCTTGGTGTATGTGTTATACGCCCAAAGCTCCCAGCAAAGTATGATGGAGCATAGTATACAGAGGTGTATACAGAGGTGTATACAGCTAAAGACATGGTGGATTTGGGGAAACTAGTGGGGAACACAGACTTCTGTATGAAGAGTTGAGCTGTGCTGTCTCTTCAAAAGGCATTTTTCCAAGTCCTTCAGGAAAAGGTTCAAATACAAGGGGATCTTAATGGTATCTCACAATCCCAAATCAAGTTGTTAACACAGCTGTGAAGATGAGGTGGATCATGTTCACAAGGTGGGATGGGAGGTCTGGGTAGTTGGTCTGGTATTAGAAAGGGAAAGAAGAAGAGGTACTATGGATTCAGAACCTGTTGGGTAAAATGAGGGATTGTCAAATTCTTTTGTGTAAACTCACCAACTTTGTTACAATCATAGCAAGTTCAAATCCCATAGCAGGAATCAAACCTGCACCTAGCTGCCAGGCAGGGCAAGCGGGTGCAGGAACCATTCCTGCCCTGGTGGCAGCTGCAGGGCCCATTCTGGGCCCCAAAAGCTACGCCCAAGCTTTGGTGGGTTTGGCTTGGCCTGGGTAGACTAAATTTAGCTGCCAAGTAAACCCAGTCCAAGCCCACCCTCCATTTAGTAATTTGGGGTCCCCAATTTCAAACCTCTTTTTTAATCAACTTCCTTCACATCAAAAATGCCTGTCAAGCCAGTCTAATAATGGTGATAGAATTGGGAAACCCCCATGACTCCTGAAGCCAAACCTATCAGAACCAATGATCAGCCAGGCCAAGATGGGCCATCAAAAAGCCAAACAACTGTTCCTGAAAACCCCAAAAATGACCATGAAGCAGCCAACCAACAAGCAGAGCCTGATATGCCAAGCCTTGCCATACAGATAGCACCAGAAGAATGCCCAGAAGCACTTGCATGTGAGTAAGTATATAAATCAAAAGCACCAGAAAGATTCTGTATTTTAATTCTTACAAATAAAGTTGTTATGAACCTTTGGTTTGCCAATCTGTTTCCATACTTATTTTTGATACTCTTCCATCTTCAAGCACCAAAGTGTCAGTACCCATCCACAGGGATAGATAGCCAGACTCCAGTTGACAAAACCAAATACTTTGACTATTACCACCCACTCAACGCTCCATTTGGCCCTGTGCACTTCACTGAGTATCCCCATAATCCTGACCACAAACCCTGGACCTTGAAAGACTTACAGTGGTACACCTGCCCAAACGCCTCCAAGGAACCCTATCAAATTGTCTGTGACAGCAGAGAAATCACCATTTACCCTTTGATCTTCAACAGGAAATACAACAATCCTGATGCTTATCTGGTCCCCATGGAACCACCCCTGACACCCAAACCAACCATCTCAACCCCATCCACTTCTGATGCCACTGGCTAGAGTAGTCTATTCCTGGGGGTGCTTTATCTGGCACTCACAGGATTGATTGATTCTGCCTTGCCAGTGGCTAGGCCCTGTGCTGTGGCTGGGAAGGCCCTTTTCTACCTGGTAAATTTAGGTCTATCATCTGGTGGGCCATGCAGTACCTGCTTCTACTCCTCCCTCACCTGCAGGAGCATCCTGGTACTCCTGGTATCCTGACAAAATTAATGAAATGTTTTTCATCCTTTTATATAAAGAAGTAATTTGTTCTGGGATGAAAATTACTCCTTTAAATGGGTGAGTTCACGAAAAAGAGTTTGAAAATCCCACATTTTTACCTTTAGGTTCTGGATTTACAGTATTATTGAGGGGAAAATCTCTCAACGATAGCACAACTTATCATTGAGATGTGATCCTTTATTTATTGTGCACCCCATGGTGCAAAGTTTTTAAAATCAGAATGAAAGCAAGGGATTGAGAATCCCAAGAGTCTATATTGAGGCTCTTGATGTTTGGAGGGTGAGTGCAGGCCAACCCCTTGTTCTTCTCCTATCTGAGGCCCAGGAAGAAATTCTTTTGTCTGGCCAATGGTTCCCTGTTTTTTTTTGAAATAATGGTTGGCTTGGAGTCCAGGTGATTACCTGGTTATATTTTTATCACAGGTGACTCATTCTGAGTTATGATTGGCCCTGCCTATTTATCCTAGGGCCCAGATTCCCATTGGTTGTTGGCAAGTAGTGTTTTTGGATACTTGGGGTTGAAAAAAACCCTTGATTAGCTGTGGAGGGTCCTTGCTTCTGATTGGCTAGAGTGGCTGGTGGGAAGGGATCTGATTGGGTAGCTGGATGGGGGTTCCTGGGTAGGCTGGCAGGCTGGGTACTGGGGAAATGGCAGGTGGGGCTGGCCCATGGATGCCGGGCTGGCAGAGGCCTGCTCAGATGTGGTTAGGCATCTGCTCCCCCTGTTGAGAATAATTTTTTGTTTCCTATTAAGTTTTGTTTGTTGTTTTAATTATTTGTTTTTAATTATTTGTTTAATTAATGGAAATTGTTAGTGGTAATGCTGGCTAGGAGGTGGAATTTCCCCTTTTTCCCATATTGGAGTAGATTGATGATTTAGGAATTTGTGTCAGGATTTATCCTGACACAATTAGCTACTAGTTCACAGAGGTAATTATTCACTTAATTGGAGCTACTCTAATAAAATAGGCTCAGAGCTTTTTATCTTAGAGAGTTTTTCCTGGCAGCAAAAGTCCATCATGGACTCTTCTATATGTAATGCAGATGACAGTATATATGACAGCTCCTTGTCACTAGGATATAATTAAAATTTAAAATAGTAATTATTATGAGATGCATGTTTAGATTCCTGTTGAGATGATTTAATCAGTTGCACAATATCTGCAGGCTCCATTCATCAATTGGGGACAGGGAATTTATTAATGCCAGTATATGATTTGGTCATTGATCTCTTGATCTTGCGGTCCAATTAACCACATTATTTTGTTGAAACCATTCCTAAGAGCAATTGGCAACTACACTGTGTTAATTGCTTGAAGCTGTTAATTAGTCAATATCCCAAAATTCCTGAAAAATATCATAGTTAAAATATAAATTTAACATAAGGGATTTCTTGCCAAAAAATCTGTGGATGGGAACATTTTTGACCTGTTTCTCCCTATGATTAAAGGGGTTTATGACTGAAATTTCCTCCCAAGACAATGAATTGCACTCCAAATACAACAAAGTTTTTGGTTTGTTTTTGATTATGAGGACTAATTCCCAGCAAATATCTCTTGTGGGTAATTTACTATTTTAATATACAATTGATACCTGCTGTATATAGTTTCTGT
>QTSX02006057.1:0-38838 GCA_014839935.2 Entomophthora muscae | reverse complement strand
GCAAAAGTGGAGGGAGCGTTGTTCATTCTGAAGTTCATGACACAGCATTCAAACAACCTGTCAGGCACCCACCCACTTGGAAGTAATCTTCCAAGGTGGTGAATGATAGAAGAAGGATTTAGTCCAGTTACCAATGAACCCACAGGCAAGGACACCATACCAAGGTAAAATATTTCTCCAAATAATTCATGCCGGCCTAAAAGCGGGTTGAATCATCCTAGGAAGAAGTACGCCCCTAAGTAGCACAAGAGGAAGGCAGATGCCAAGGGTCGGAAGACTTGGGGTTTGGCTGGCTTGTTAATGGATTGGTAGTTCTGAGGTTCCTCCTTAAGAGGTGGGTAGTGGGACAAGGGGGTAGCAGCATACCATACTCCTGGTATTACCTGGCTCCAGGAGCTATCTAAATACTGAATTTTGAGAGAAGTGCCTGAGTCTGCACGCAAACCTATCAAAACACTGGCAAACACGGCCGGCAACAAGACCATCCAAAAGACCCATTTATACCTAAGAGACTCTGTAAAAGAAGTCTTGGGTAATATCATGGTTAGAATTAGGAAAAGGTTTAATTCAAGCTAAAAATAAGCAAATATTTCACTTGGGTGAATGTAGACTTTAATGATTGAACAAGTAGTAAAATGTAGCTTACCAGCTTTATATAGCATGATAGCTTAAAAAATAATCTAGAGACAGTGTAAAGGGTATCAAAGTTTGGGGATCAATCTGGGAAATCTGGAGGAAAACTGGATAATTTGGGGTATTTGGAACTCAAAACTAGAGTTATTTGCATTATTGAAGCAATAAAACTGACTTCAGCAACTTTAAAACATTAATTGCTTTAAAATAATTTGCTTTTCAGGCAGAAAAGAACAGGAAATACCCAGCTATCCCCCAGTTAAAACTGAGGAAGGAGAGCAAGTGCCAACAACAGAACCAGAGGCCAATGGACAAGCCTGAGCAAGGACAGGTTCAAACAGTTGTAAGTGTCATCAAAGTGATTAAAGAAATCCATTAAAATGATTGACGTAAAACCTGATTGGCTGGAATCAAGTTCAAAAGGCAACAATTTGCTCTTTACAATATTACTAATTGTTCTCTTAGGCAAAAGAGCGTCTAGAAGCAAAGAAAACCTGGGTTCAAATCCTGTTGACGTTAATGCTGGTTCTGGAGGCAAATTTGAGCCCATTCCAACAGATAATAAGGAGCAGATAATACCAACTAACTCATTGATTTTAGGAGACCCAACAGAACCCAAAGCAGGGAACATTTCTTCTTCTGTGACAAGGAATAAATTGTTGTCAGAAATGTTAAGAAAACATTCCTGACACAACCTGTAGTGTGTTAAAAAGCTGTCTTTGCCTCATCTCCAGGGGTAATTTTGACTTTGTTGTACTCTGCATTGAGGTTAATATTGATAAAGACTTTGACACCTGAAATGGTATCAAAAAAGTCATTAATCTGTGATAAAGGATCTTTTTCTTTACTGTGAATTTGTTTAGGGTGCAGTAATCTGTAACCAAATGTAGTGATCCATCCTTTTTAGCTACAAAGAAAGCCACAGCTCTGTAAGGGGGAAGAGAGGTTCAAATGTAGCCCTTATCTAATGTGTCCACAAGGTGCTATTTGAGCATTTTGTTCTCCCTAGGTGTTAGACAGTAGATGGTGCAGGCTTTTGGTAGAGACTCTTGTAACTGTCTTGCGTGTTGTATCTCCCAAGAAGGAGATGGTTGATCTAGCATTTTGCTAAAGACATTATTAAACTCTTTGGGGATTCTTGCAACACTAGTGGAGATGTCTCATTAAGAGGAGGAATCAAAGCAGGTTTGAAGTGGATGACTTTGACCAAACATGGGTTAAAACCCAACTTTCCCCCTTTGAATTTGTAAGAGCCCTTGTCTGTTATCCATAAAAAGACAACGTCATGTAGTAGCTTTCTCATCTTGATAGGCTAGATATGAAATCCCACCCTGTTCCTGTTAATAGTGATAACTGAGGTGTCTCAGTCAATATAAGAGCAATTGTGGTGCAACCATTCTAGACATGCTATTACACTGGGACCAAGCCTGTTCATGATAGTCCCAGAGAGTCTGAACCGGATGTTACCCATTCTTACTGAGAAGGGGACCATCTTGTGGGTGATGGCTACTATGTGAAAATATGCTACATGTACTGCTTTGAAGCAGCTGGGGACTTAATCTAACTGTTGGGAGCCCACAAATTCCTGATTGATCATGGTGTGAATGGCTCAAGTATCTACCAGGAGTCTGTGGGTGTTTTCACAGAAGCAAAAGGGATAGGCCAAGAAAGTGATTTTATTTGATGAATGACTGGCTTGGAGGACCAGGTCATCACTGTGCACTTGGGATACATCTAGGATTCCCACCTCATTTACATTATAGTCACAGGGATTTTTAGCAAGGAGAGATTGGGAGTGTGGATCAAGCAAGCATGCAGAGCCTCTCATGTCTACAACACCCAGGCTTTTTCTGAACTCTCAATATGTGCCAACTGCTGCTCCCTCTCACAATGATGTTTGTTACCATTGTCTTGTTGGCAAGGCTGGCAGCGTTCTACTTGGTTGTGAGTGCTTCCAGGCGTGGGGCAAGGTTGAGGGGGTGCATGATTAGATATAAAGAAGTCCATTGTGGCCTTTTTGTTTGCTTCTACAATAAAATTGCAACAGTTATCAATATAGGTGCAACATCCCACAGGCACCCATTTACAGATATGGGGTTTTAACCCATTGACAATATGGATGAGTGTGGGGTTCCTGGTCATCAGTCCCCATTGTGTGTTCTGGGTCAAAGCCAGGGATTGGCTGGAAGGAGTTGTCATTCCCTAGTTGGGGCATGCGGCTAGGTTGGAGCTTGTACTTGGCTTGCATCACAGCAAATTATTCCAATACTTTTCCTTTCACTAAGCAAGGATCCCACCATGCACTTGTACTTCAGCAGGTGCTAGCCCTTCTGTGGGCCAATATCAATCTTTCAAGAGTTTTTAAACCCATACCCAATGAATTACCTCCCTCTATCCATCATCTCAAGGTGTCTAGTCAAACTTTCCCACTCCTCCTGGGAAGTCTTAATAGTAGCAAACCTTTGATAGCTTTGGCAGTAGGTATCCTCCCCCCTTGGCTAGGGTAGAAGATGTTGGGCAATTCACTCATAGGGACTAATGTACCACTCAGAAATATATGTAGGGATCAAATGGGCATTTATTTTCTCAGAAGGAAGATCCTCTTAGAAACCTTCTGGTATATGGCCCAGGGGTATAAGAAACAATATAGATGTTCCAATACTTGGAGTCCTCCAACAACTTCTTGGACTCCTTGTGTTTGGTCTTTGGCCCCTGCTCTTTAGTCTTGGGCTCCTGCTCCTTTATCTTGGACTCCTTCTCCTGGTTTTGTATTTGTGGCCTTTGTAATTAACTGTTTCCAATCCCTGATATGCCTCAGATTGCTCTCCCTTTTATATCTCCTTGTTTCAGTCCTTTCTCCTTCTCAGAGCTCTGGGGTTTTCAGGCTTAAACTATCCAGTTTTTTTCTTGCTCTACAATATATTAAACTTTGTCACTTACTTCAGACAATTAAAAACCAGCTTTTTCCTGTTCATTCTCTCATTTTTTAGGCTTAAAATATTCAGTTTAACCATTGAAAACCTTGATCAAATAAGCTTTGGCCTGTAGCCAATCACATGTCTAAATTGAGCAGTTTTTCCAAAACATTTATCCAAATGACTTGCTCTTGACCCTGGTTCAAACCTGGTGTTGTCTTGCTCTGGATAAACACTTGATCTGCGTTTCAAATGGTTTTGCTGTACTTCCTGTCACATTTCTCTGGAGAAACTTGTGTGCTTCCAACTATGTTTTGCTTAAGGGTTTTTGAACCTTAATTTCTTCAATGTTTCTCTGTATTTACCTGTGTTTTCTTCCCTTCTTAACAGTTCAAAACCACCTACTGCTTGCTTTTCTCTCTTTTGATGGTTTTGGCAAAACTCCAGCCTTTGCCCTCAAAGTTTTCCTGTTTCATTTCTGTCTGCTCTGGTTCCTTCTGACTCAATCAACTTCACATAAATTAACAGTTTATTATTTTCTAACTTTTCTCTATTTTTTTATCTGCTAATTCTCTTTCTTAATCTTTTTTTACTTATTCTTTTTCTTATTTATTTCTTAAATTATTTCCTTCTTTTCTTTTCTATCTTTAAATTTACAACTATTTTCTTCTCAACTTCCAGTCTTCTTTTGACCACTTTTGTCAGGGCCCAGTAGGTCTTGACAGGTCTCCATAGGAAACAACTTACACAGATCTAATAAACTTCTCAAAATCAACTAAATTCAACTTTATTTTATTGAGCTAAACTTAGAATGATCACAAGGGGATTATTGTGAGCAACACCTTTATATACCATTCTATTAGATTCTTCAGAATCTTCCTAAATCTTCTAGAAAGTCTTAGGGACTCTGCTGGTGGCATCAGGCTGAGGTTTTGGGGCATCTTATGAACAGCATGACTCATGTTTCTTTGTAAAATCCCGCACATTGGGCTTTGCATCTGTATTTTGTCTAATAATAAATTAGATTGATTTTCATGGTGTTTGGCTTCAAAATGAGTGTTTGGACGTCCAAATCTGTCCAGTGGTTGCTGAATTATGCTCAAATTAAGATTCACGTCAATTCTTGTGCCTTGGTCACATATTTTTGTCATTTTGCACTGGTTAGGAAGTTCAGCTGGCAGCCAAACTTTAAAAAACCATAAATCATTATCTAGAGCAGATAGAAGAGTCATCAAACTAGCTTTGTGATCATAGAAGGCAGAAATTTTTTCCTAAGGCATAACTGTAACATAAGATGTGTCAGGGCGTTTCCTGACAACTTTTCCTCATTCCTTCTGCTCCTTCTTCAGCCTAGGCTAGTCCTTCCAAATCATCTTTCAGTATTTATACAAGTCCTTTCACATCATCTTACAGTCCTTATGCAAATCCTTCTCTGTCATCTTTCATCAAGGTTCTGTCCTTTTCTGTAGTCCCTGTTACTAACACCTCAGACTCAGGCAATAAGTCTTCACAAGTGAGTTAGCGTTTGACTAGACCCCCATCAGTGATCATCATTTTAGGCGGCAACTATGGTAAGTTTGACTCCCTGGTGCTTGACTCCCTGGTAGTCAACACTATAGTAAAGTGAGAATTCAGCCTTTTCCCTGATTGACAACTGGAAATCAACACTTTTTTAATTAACAGATCTTGATGTACTGAAAACTTTTAATATAAAAAATTAAGCCTTACAGCTATGATATACTAAAGTGACCCCAAAAAACTCAAAAATGCAATAAAAAGTGTATTTAAACTCATGTGAATAAGGAGAAATAAGCAACTGTTTCTCATTTTACTATGTAATTTACACTCTTCATTATAAAAATATTTTAGATTACCATAAAAAATAAAATTCCAATGATACAAAAATAAACACTAGACAAAAATAGAAGTTATGCAAAATATGAAGAAATATTAGATTTATTTGCTATAGTTCATATAAGTATAAATGTAAATATTTTATGATTTACTAGTAAATTAACAAAAATTAAGATATTTCAATCACTTTCAACTATAAATATTCATCTCAAACTTGCCATGTATACATAAAAGGATTAGTGCTATCTAATTAAATCAAAAATCAAAAATCAAAAATCAAAAATTAAAACTAAAAACTGAATGATCAAAACTAAAAAGTAAAAATTAAAGCTAAAAAATTAAAAGTAAAAATCATATAACCAAGCAAGCAATTTTACTCTTCATCCTTCTTTCCCCTTTTCATTTTAGCCCCTTCCAGGAGGACAGTGGCAATAAGCTCAAGCTGCTGCTTAAGCTCAGAGGTCTTATACTTGTTCTGGCTGCACCCTAGATGGCCTTGGTGAAGAGGGTGGAGCAGGTTGTAGGCTTGGTGGGGGGAGGCAGTTGGAAAGATCTCTGAGCTTGGAGATGGGTTTCTTTTGCTCATGCTGCAGGAGGGAGAAGAACTTATTGAGCTTTGGATGAAACCCAAAGTTGACCTTAAGATGCTTGTGTATAAGCCTCTAGTGCCGAGGTGGTCTTGAGCTCCCTGTTGATGGCCGCCCAGTAAACGTTCCAACTGGCCTTGGTGCGGGCCTTGCCTTGCCTCTGCGTGACAACCTTCTCAATCCACTAGGGCTCAAAGTACTCAAGGAAAGGCTTGACTTCCAAGTGCTTTGCTATGTAGGAATCCTTTGAAAGAGCCTCAAACCCCTGCGCAGTGTGCTCTGGCTTTAAAAAGCCAAGGCACTAAATTGTACAAGCATAAATTTTCAGGTGTCCAAAGTGTCCCTCTGGCTCAACCTACTTAGCTCAGCATGGGCCTGCACATTCTGAGCAACTGCTTGGCAGTAGTGGAAGTGGCACCCCTGCACATCTCTGCTGAACAGCTGCACAAATGCATTGAACTGAGCAGGCTCAAAGTTCATAATGCACATGGCAAGCCCAAGAGCTCTCAGCCTTACCTTTTCCTCAAAGTCCAGGGTGGCCTGGTCTTTGTCAGAGGCAGGAGGGTTGATGCAGGTGTAGGGGGGGGTCTTCTTGGCATTGTTGCCATCAGGAAGGAGATAAAGTGCCTGGAAAAGGATGGATAAAGCACAGGTGTATATGGCCTTGGTGGCCCCAGGGAGAAGGAAGAATGTGAGTGGAATCACCTGGATGTCAATCTGGGCATGAATCATCCAGAGCTGTTTGAACATCAGGGGGAAACTGGCAAAGGTACCATCAGCTAGCCAGGTTGAAGCCCTTTTTAACTCCATCAGGTTCTGCTGGGTGGCATAGCAGATTATGCGGTCTTTGGTGGCGGCCCATTGTCATGGAGGAGGAAGCGCTCCCCACTTGGAAGCTGCTTGAGCTTATGGGTGAGCGTAAGCTCTGAGAGGACGTCTGAAGCCTTGGGGGGAGGGGGATTGGTGGCAATACGCTTATTGCTTATGAACTTAACCAACTGCTCTTGAGTTGGCACCAACTTGAAATTTTTGGGTTAAATGTGTGCTGCAGAGCTTTTATAGCCAAATCAGATGCCTGGAGGTGAGAGGATGTTGGTGTTGCAACTGAACCAATAGGGATTCAGTATTTGGGATTGGGGAAGACAACAGTCCAATAGAAAGGACAAGAATAAATAGAATAAGGAATTTTTTATTGTAGAATATTGTGATCAATATATCATATGGGGAAAGCCACAAGGCCACAAGGGGGTGGCATAGTGGGAAGTTCCATGTAAGGCTCAAAGCAGAGGAATAACTTGTGCGGGAATAGCAGGTCAAATTGGTAGTACTCCTAATTAGGATGAAGTACCCGCCATACAATATGGCCACCAAATTGGTTCATGTTGTTAGATACATCAAGGGGCAACTCATTGAGTGCCCCCTGTGTATTGTAAGATACGTTAGCAGGTGAGTCTGAAAACTTGGTTGCAACACCCCCTTGCCCCCTGCTTGTTGCCAGACACCAAGACTGGAGTCTGTGGAAGGTCTGGGAAGGTCTTCACAAATAGCCTTTGTGTGGGGATGGCATTGCAGGGGTGCAAGCAATTGTGGTGAAGCTTCTTGGTATTCCCTTGGACATCTTTGAGTTGATAGGTATGATTGTCATAGACAGCAGCTATCTTGAAGGGCCCTAGGTGGTTGGGCTCCAACTTGGCAGAATTGGGGTTGAGGGTGTAGGAAGGGTTGCCTACAGCGTACCTGGCTTCAAGGTGCTTTGTCCCTCCTTTAATTTGCCTGTGTTTAATTTCCCAGGCTTTGGCACACCATTGGTCTAGGGATGGGGTTGTCACTAGGGGAGGCTTTTTGGGAACTCTGGACTGTAACTTTCCCTGTTCAACTCCTGTCAGACTGTCAGGCATCCCAAAGGCCAGGGTGCTGGGGCTGAACCCCATGCCCCTGTTGATTCTTGCTTGTAGGATAAGTAGAGCAGTAGGCAGGTGTTCAGTCAATGCAGTGTTGGGATGCTCTTGTGAGAGCTTGGCAATCAGTTGAACCAGTGAGCCATTTAACCGTCCTACGTGCCCATTGGCTTGCAGATGGTAGGGGGTTGTAACTACAAGTTGGAGTGTGTTATTGGCGCAGTATGCCTTCATGACATGCCCAACAATTTTGGGGCCGCCACCTGTGATGAGACGTTTGGGTCACCCAAAGCGGGCCACAATTTCTTTGCCAATGAAGCGGGTGATGGTGGTGGCGGTGTGGTTAGTTATTGCCCAGGCCGCTGGCCAGCAAGTGAAGTAGTCAATGGCAGTGATAATGTACTTCTTTATCAGTCTGTCTTTGGGGAGTGGCCCTACAATGTCAAGAGCCTACTGCTTGAAGGGTTCCATGGCCTTGATGGGCAGGACAGACTTAGGGGTGCAGGTTTGGACGTATTCTTTTTGCACAGCACACACGTTTTGAGGAGATCCAAGATGTCTTGACGCATGCGTGGCCACCAAACCTTCTGTTTCATGATCTCAAAGAGGTTACGCCCTCTGATGTGACCCAGGGTTTGGTGGTAGTGCAATATTGTGTCACCTTGTTGTGTGGTGGGAATGTAAGGCATCTTCTCACCTGTCTCTGCCCAACAGCAGACATTACCAGCATTGGTGGTGAACTGACTTTTGTTGTCCTTCAATTTAGAGATGGTTACCAAGTTAAGGCCTTCATAGCAAGTTACCTCAGGGCAAAGATAGAGCATGGGCCAATCTGGGTCCAAACCATTGTCCCCAGTGATGGACCCTACATAGAGTTGTGAGAGGGTGTCAGCTGTGACAAGTTCCTTCCCAGGATTGTACTCAATGAGCAACTGGTAAGGGGATAGACGCTCAAACCAACCTGCTTGGCGGTGTGTCAAGTGGAACTGCATGCTGAAGTACTGGAGTGACTTGTGGTCCGTCAGAACGCAGGGTGGGAAGGTAGCACCTTCCAGGTAACAGCGCCACTTCTTAACGCAGTACACAATTGCCGCCAATTCTTTATCATGAATGGGATAGTGTTGTTCCAGCCAGTAAGTTTCCTGGATTCATATGTTACAGGGAGGAAGACGCCATTGTCAGTTTCTACCCTTAGCACGCCCCCTATGGCCCTGTCAGAGGCATTTTTTTCAAGTTTGTACTGACAGTTTTGATTGGGAAACTGCTGTACTGGTGCTGTTGTGAGTCTTTGTTTCAACATCTCAAAGGCTTGATCTCTGACGGGGGTCCAATAGAAGCTCTGTTTGGTGTTGAGGAGCTCAGTGGGAGGTGAAATTAGTTCCCTGCAATTGAGAATGAACTTGCGCACTTAGGCAACCATGCCTAATAATGTCTGCACCTGGCCCACATCACTGGGGGGCGGCATGCTGGTGATTGCCTTGATTTTGGCAGGATCAGGCTTTATTCCTTGGGAAGAGATAGTGTACCCAAGGAATAACAGCTCCAACTTAAGGAGCTCACATTTGGAGAGTTTAGCTTTTAGCTGGTTTTTCTGAAGGGTGTTGAGGACAGCACAGAGATGTTGGAGGTGCATGGTTTGATCTTGACTGAAGACAATAATGTCGTCAAAGTACACAACCACACATTTTCCAATAAGTTCCTCAAATGCTTTGTTCATCAACATGGCAAAGATAGAAGGAGCGTTGGTCATTCTGAAGTTCATGACCCAACACTCAAACAACCTGTAGCGTGTGCAGAAGGCAGTTTTTGCCTCATCCCCTGGTACAATGCGGACCTGGTTGTACCCTGCAGTGAGATCAATCTTGCTAAAGACCTTCACACCTGAAAGTGTATCAAACAGGTTGTCAATCAGCGGCAGGGGGTACTTATTCTTAACAGTCACCTCATTTTGGGTGTGGTAGTATGTGACCAGGCAAAGGGACCCATCCTTCTTGGCTACAAAGAACACAGCCGCCCCGTATGGAGAGAGTGAGGGGCAAATGAAGCCCTTATCAAGCGCGTCCACAAGGTGCTGGTGGAGGGTCTCATCTTCCTTTGGTGTGAGACAGTATAATGGTTGTGCTTTAGGTAACAATCCTTGGAGTTGTACAGCATGCTGAATCTCCTGGGGAGGAGGCAGTTGGTCCGGTGTTTCACTGAAGACGTCTTTGTACTCCCTGAGAAGGGCAGCAAGTGCTGGGGGGGGGTGAAGTGGCCAAGGGAGAGACCGCAGATGGTTCAGCGCAGATAACTTTGACTGAACATTGGCTTAAGTCTAGTTTCTTCCCTTGAAGTTGTATGAGCCTGTCTCTGTTACCTAACAAACACAGTATTGTGGAGCAACTTGCTCATTTTCAAAGGGTAGATATGAAAGCCCACCCCATTTCTATTAAGGGTGATGACAGAGGTATCCCAATTGATGTAGGGATGGTTGTGCCAAAGCCAGTCAAGACCACCAATTACGTTGTGGCTGAGCCCTGTCATGATTGGACCAGAGAGCTTAACCTGGAAATTCCCCATCCTCACAGAGAAGGGTACTGTATCATGGGTAATTGCAACTCTACAGGAGTCAGCTACTTGTACTGCTTTGAACCTGCTAGGCACTTGGTCTAGTTGTTGGGAGTCAGCAAATGCCTGGTCCACTATAGTGTGGTTGGCCCTAGTATCTACCAGTAATTTGTGGGTGTTCCCACGGAAATGGAAGGGATAGGCTAAGCAGGTTACTTTATTTGAAGAGTGACTTGCTTGTAGTACAGGGTTGTCACTGTGGACTTGGAAGACGTCCAGGGTTTCAACTTTGTGAATGTTGTAGTTGCAGGGGTTCTTTGCGGGCAGATATTGAGAGGAAGGGTCAGGTGGGGTTGTAGGGCCTCTTGTTGCTACAACCCCCAGGCTTTCCCCTGATCCTTGATCTGCGCTAGCTGGAGCTCCCCCTTGTGGGGGCGTTTAGTCTCATTATTCTGCTGACGGGACTGGAAGCAGCCCACTTGATTGTGGCCATTGCCAGGTGCTGCACAAGGTTGGGGTGGAGCATCATTGGTACGGCGGAAGCCCATTGAAGCCTGGTTGTTAGCCTCCACAATGGCCTGTAGCAGTCATCAATGGAGGTGTCACAACCTACAGGGACCCACTTACATATATGGGGTTTTAACCCATTGATGATGAGGGTGAGTAGCATTGCATTTCTGTCAGTCACAGCTTTGGGGGCGGCAGCAAGAGCTTGTTGCCAGGCAGCAAGGTATTCAGGAACAGACCAGTCTGTTTGATTGCTAGAAGAGGAGTTCCCACTACAATAGTGGAGAAGGTTTTGCTGTAGCAGGACTTTGCGGCGTCTCAGAATGCCGCCCAGGTAACATCAAGTTCCTGACTGGCCCAGTTGGTGAGCTACATGGCAGCAGGCCCCGTGAGGCAGCCAGACGCAGTGGCAACCCACATGGGCTCAGGGACCTGACAGATGCAAAGGCAGGTTTCAGTAGATTGGAGCCAACTGACAATGTTGGCCCCTTTGACGCCACCTGAAAAAGATTCTAGCTGAAGGTTGAGCATGCATTGTGACAGGTCTGACTGGGGAGGGGTGACGCTGGCGTCACGCTGCCCGAGGCGGAGCCAATTATACACACTTGTGAGGACTAGCTAGTCTTGATAGATGACATACCTGTTGGGGATGTCCCCCTTGGGTATTGGCAGGAAAGTTTCTTGTTGGGGAGTAGCCATATGGCCCATACTCCATCCTTTCTTAGGGGGAATTTTGTTTTAGGTAGGTTTTAACCTACTGCTGCTACCACTGTTGCAACTGAACCAATGGGGATTCAGTATTTGGGATTGGGGAAGACAACAGTCCAATAGAAAGGGCAAGAATGAATAGAATAAGGTATTGTTTATTGTAGAATATTGTGATTAATATACCATATGGGGAAAGCCACAAGGGGGTGGCATAGTGGGAAGTTCCATGTAAGGTTCAAAGCCAAGGAATAACTTGTGTGGTGATCAGCAGGTTAAATTGGTAGCGCTCCTAATTAGGATGAAGTACCTGCCATTTGATATGGCCACCAGATTGGTTCATGTTGTTAGATACGTCAAGGGGCAACTCATTGAGCACCCCCTGTGTATTGTAAGATACATTAGCAGGCAAGTCTGGAAACTTGGTTGCAACATTGGGATCACCTGGACCAGGTACTATTTAAACATCCAGTTTATAAGATGAATGGGGGGCTCACAAGAGTGCTCCTCCTTCTCTGCAGTTACTCGCTCACAGCCCTCAGTGTTTATCTGGGCCCTACAAGTCTTATCCTCACAGACAAAGTGCTTGCTCTTGGTTTGGTGCTTTTGATTGTTACAATTAAAATGTAGTTATCAGCTACGTAGCCAGGGCCGCCCTTTACGGACATAATTGGGAAAAACAGGGGAAGTGCTTGGGGACTTTAAACTCTCTGTCCACATTACAGATATTGTGGATGGCCAGTGGATCCCAAGCCACATGACCAGAAGCTTTGAAATTCTTGGAGTACTCCTCCGGCTCATCTTGAGGATCAGATGAGGGAAGGGGGGAAGAGCCATCAGGAGGGGGAGGGGAAGGGTGCTTTGAGGCCTGCTTGGATGCCTCCTTTTTCTTACCAGAAGAAGAGGTGGGCTCCTTGGCAGCCTTTGAATTTTTGGTACAGTGCTCCTTGGTGGGCTTGGAGTTAGCCTCTGAGTGGTAAAAGGAGTGGTCAGTAAGATCACCATCAGATTTATTGGGGGAGGAATTTTTGGGGGAAGGTGAAGAGGATGTGGAAGATGAGGATGGAGGGAGGGAGGAGTAGGAGGAGATGGGGTGGGAGACTTTGCCTTTGCAGGCTTCTTGGTACACTTGGGCATGGAGGCAGTTTCTTTGGAGCCCTTGCAAGCTTGGCGCTTGGGCTGTTGGCTGTTCTTGTTTGATTTTGTCTAAAGAAAAGTTTAGTTTTGTAAATAAAATGGTGTAAAAGATATGAAACACAGAGGTAAAGCAAAGTAAAAGTTAAATGAAAAGTATGCAAATAAAGTTTTATTTAACAAGAAAAAAACATAAAAAAGTAAATATAAGCAAAATAGAAACTTGAAGTATAGATATAAAGATTAAAGCATAGAAAATAAGTGAATTTATTATAAGCATCAAAGATGTTAGTGTCAGGGATCCAGTCTTGAGTGGCCAGCCTGTCGTTTTCAGGGGTAACTTGGGCTGGGTTTTTTGCAGGCAATGCCCAAAACAAGAGGGGAGCTAACTTTAAAAGGTATAAAGCAGACTTCCCCACCCAGGACCATGGGCCAGCAGCCGGGATTATAGTGTCAATCACCCCTGTGAGGGTGATGTACACAATCCCAAACAGCTTTCCAGAATGGTCAGTTGGAAGGTCAGGCGACAAAGCAGGCATAGGTTTTGGGGTCACAGGAAGTTCCATGGACAGGTTGTAAGCAGGGGGATAGTTGAATTACCCTCTGAACAACTTGGGTGTTGAAAATATCCACAAGCCTTGTTGGTTGTATCTAATTGCAGATTGTATGCGGGCCAGGGGATCAAGTTTGAGTATCTTTTCTGGGGTGTATTCCTTGTATTC
This sequence comes from Entomophthora muscae, assembly GCA_014839935.2. Classification (NCBI taxonomy): domain Eukaryota; kingdom Fungi; phylum Entomophthoromycota; class Entomophthoromycetes; order Entomophthorales; family Entomophthoraceae; genus Entomophthora; species Entomophthora muscae. The sequence continues at coordinate 25,336 of QTSX02006057.1, read as the reverse complement.
AGACTTCAGAGGGTAATCAGTAAAATGGACAGGTCTAAAGGGTACACCAGGAGGACAGAAAACAGCAGGCAGTGGGGTAGGTGGGCCAGGAGATCTCAAACTGAATTGGTAGACAGCAAATAAAAAATAAGGCAATAGCTGTATGAGCCAAAATAACATAACCTTTATTCAAAAATGGCAATAAGTTTGGAGCGCCAGGTCTTTGGGTCTATATAGTACCCCACCTCCAAACTTAACATTTTCCATGGGGGGTTCATCAGGGCATTGGGAAGGGCAGGGCCAGGGGAACTGGGTGCTTGGGTCCAAAGGCAGCAAAATGGCACTTGGCCTGGGAGTTCTTTCATTGGTCAAGAATCTTGATTTGGCTACCTGATTATCTTGCTTTAGTGTTGTGGTCATGGGACTGGGTTGTGGGCCTGTGCCTCTTTCCTGGGTTGGCTCTTGATTGGTTGCTGGTGTAGACTTCAAGTTTATGAAGCTAATAGTTGCCAAATCAGTACCTCCATTAGGCGCTGTGATTAGTCTTCCATTTGGTGCAATAATTTCTTTGGTTTGGCTCTTTTTACTGCATGGGTCAACATTCTTGGTATCAGCTTGTGGGGGCTCAATCCCAGAAAAACGCAGGCGGGCAGTCCTGCGGTCCACAGGCCTGGCAGCCCAAAGGAATCCAGGGTTGGGGTTCGATTCCTGCTCCTGGGCCCAGGTTTCCAGAGAGGAAGAATTGTCAATCCTGACACCATCCCCTTCTTCCCCCAAGGGCCCTCCCTTCTGATTCTTCTTGTTCAGGTAGAGTTGGACGGCTTCTTGGGCATTAGTCAGGTTGCTCAGCGGTTCCCAAGTACTTTCTTCTAGTGGGTATCCTTTCCACTTGACGTAATACTGGGGTTTTTGGTAGTGAGTTTGGTTGCCGTGTATGTATTCAACTTCATATTCCTCAGCATGGCCTGTTTGGATGGGTGGGGGGCTGTCTTAATCCGTTGGTAGGGGAGCAAATTCCCATCTTTTTTGAACAACAGGGAGCAGTGGAACACATCATGAATCTTCCAGGAGGGGGTAGGTCTAGCTTGAAGGCAACCTCACCAACTAGTTTGGTGATCTTGTGGGGGCCGCTTCTTCTGTGAGCTAATTTCCTGCAGGGCACGTGCAGGGGTACGTTCCAGGAGTCTAGGTATACTTTGTCTCCAACTTGTAGGGGTTGGCCTGGAATTTGTTTGCAGTCAGCAAAGGCTTTGTATGTCTGCACTGCGTGGTTCAGGTTGGATTAAGCATGTGTTTTGTGTGTTGTGAATCTGTTCAATCCAGGAGCGCCCAGTGGTGTTCAATTCCTTCTTGCCAATCTGGGGTTCCCAGGTGGGGTCAAACCCATAGTTGGCTTTGAATGGGGACATGCCTGTGGAGGCGTGGTCCTTACTGTTGTAGGCAAACTGGGCCATGGGGAGCATTTTGGCCCAATTGTCCTGATCAGCGTTGGCATAGCATTGAAGATATTGTTCAAGGATCTGGTTTACTTGTTCAGTTTGGCCGTCTGTCTGTGGGTGGTAGGAGGTAGATACACATTGCTTGATTCTTAAGTCTTTCATCACCTGTGTCCAGTAGTTTGACGTGAATTGGGGTCCTCTGTCTGTGATGATTTCCTCAGGTGTTCCGTGTTGCGTGAGGATGCGGTTGTGGAAGTGTTGGGCTGTTTCTGCTGCCGTGCAATTGGTGGTGGTTGGTACAAAGTATGCCATCTTGGTGAAGCAGTCTACCATGACCAGGATTGCATTGTACAAGAGGGATGGAGGCAGTTCCACAATGTAGTCCATGGAGACAGATCTCCAAGGTCCATGGGGTATATTCAAGGGTCTTAGAAGTCCTTCAGGTTTGTTTCTACGAGTTTTGGTCCGCCCACAGGTCTCACACCCCTTCAGGTATGCGCTTACATCTTGATCCATTTTTGGCCAAGCAAAGTTCCTTCTGATGCTTCAGAGGGTCTTGAGCCTACCCAGGTGTCCAGCCATCTCAGAATTGTGGTAGTCTCTCAAGACGTTGGTTCTGATGTCCCCTTCTGGTACAAAGATCCTGTTGTGGAGCATTAGCGTGGTTCCCTTCAATGAGTAGCCTTTTTGGTAGTGGGTGCTATCCAAGGATTTGGAGAGGTCAGAGATCAAGGTCTTGGTGAACTTGTCTAGTGTTTGGGCCCTTAGTACTTCTGGTTTGCTGGCTCTGATTTTCATCAATCCCAGGTGAATGCCTAGGCTTGCTGTGTCCAAGAGGACTTGGGTGTTGTGGTTGCAGGTTTCTAGGTGGGTAGGCACCAGGTCAGTTCTTCTACTTAGGGCATTAGGTACCACATTCACCTTTCCTGGCTTGTAGTCTATGGTCAGAGTGTAGTCAGCCAGTTCTAAGGCCCATCTTGCTTGTTGTTGGTTAAGCTGGCGTGGTTTGAAGAAGTAGACCAAGTTCTTGTGGTCTGTCAGGACCTTTACTGGATATTCAGTGCCACATAGGTATTGGCGCCAATGTTTCAGGGTCTTCATTATGGCTAGCATCTCCTTGTCATATATTGGGTAGTTTCCTTCCACAGGTAGCATCTTCTTGGAGTAATATGCTACAGGATGTAGCATACTATCCCCTCCTTCCTGAAGAAGGACCCTGCCCACTGCAAAGTCTGACACGTTGGTTTCAAGAACAAAAGGTTTGGAGGGATCTGGCATGGCCAGGACAGGGGCAGAGGTGAAGGCAAGTTTCAAGGTTTCAAAGGCGGTGGTACATTCCGGAGTCCAGGAAAAGGTGACCTTGTCAGAGCAAAGGCGGGTCAGGGGGAGGGTAATGTGAGGAAAATTTTGGATGAAATCCCTGCAATAATTTGCCAGGCCCAAAAATTTCTCACATCCTTTCTGCTTTTGGGCACCAGCCAAGATGTTATTGCTTCTACTTTATCCTGTGCCATGGAAAAACCGCCGGTCTTCACTACATATCCCAGGAATTCAACTTCAGACTGAAAGAATTCACATTTCTTAAGCTTAGCGTGTAAGTTTGCTTGGGAGAGTTTCTCTAGTATAAGGTCCAGGTGGCGCAGGTGTTCCTTGTGAGTCTTGCTGTAGATGAGAATGTTGTCCAGATATGCCACACAAAAACGGTCAAGGTATTCCCCTAGGACAGTGTTGATCATCCTTTGGAAAGTGCTGGGGGCGTTGCAGAGGCCAAAGGGCATTACAAGGTACTCATACAGCCCATATTGGGTTTTGAAGGCTGTCTTGTACTTGTCTCCATCCTTGATTTGGATTTGGTTGAACACATCTCAAAGGTCAATTTTTGAGTACACCTGGGCTCCAGTCAGTACATCACAGAGGTTGTTGGCATTGGGGATGGGGTAGTGGTTCTTCACCGTAATGTTGTTCAGTTTTTGGTAATTCACGCATGGACACATCCCACCATCTTTTTTCCTACAAACAGCATGGGTGACAAGCAGGGGGCTTTTGACACCTGGATGAACCCTTTTTTGTCATATCCTTGAGGTATGCTTTCAAGGCCACTTGCTTGCGGTGGTTACAGCTGTAGATGGGGCTGTGGTGCAGTTGAGTCCCTGGTAATAGGTCTATGGCGTGGTTGTAGATCAAATGGCTGGGTAGTTTTGTGGCTGCTTCTTCACTAAACACATGGTTCCATCTCTGTAGGGGGTAGGCAGTATCCCAACGCTAGGTTCTATCTTCATGGTCAAGAGTTTGTTGGTAGGGGGTTGGTCATGGCTCATGCAAAAAGGAACAGTGTCACAGGATGCTGGTTGGCCCAACGTGGCGGTTTGCTCACAATAGTTCAGGATCAGGCCATGTCTGTCGGACCAGGAGTCACCCAGTATAAGGGGGTGGGGTAGTCCTGGCAAGAGGATCAGGGACAACAGGTATACATTGTGTCCAATGGTCAACAGGAGTTCTTGTTCACACTCATAGCCGGTGTCCAAGGAGCTGTTTCCCATGATTACTTGTAGACTGCGCTCTGAGGCTGTCAAGCCTAATTCCTCTGCTAGGCTGGCGTCAATAAAACTTTCATCTGCCCCTGTATCAATAAAGGCTTCAATCTTGCGCTTGTTCCCCGCTACTTCTATGGTCACTTGGATGAACTTGTAAGACTGGGAAGAAGTGTTTATTTGTGCCAGTGAGATTGGGGCAGTGTTCTTCTTAGGGCAGGCTCTGGTCAAGTGGCCCGCCTTGTGGCAGTGGAAGCAGAGTCCTTTGCGGTAGTGTTGTTGGAGCTCTTCAGGGGTCATCCCTGTTCTGTTGGGGGTCAGTGTTTGGGGTTGGCGGGTCTGGGAGGAGCCAGCGTTCTCTTGGTTCATGCTAAGACCCTTGCACAGGGGAATTAGCTTGTCTAGGCTGAGGGTGGGCAGATGGTGCTTCAACAGGTCCTTCATTGCTAGGTTGACGCCCTTTTGGAAGATAATGGCTGCCAGTTTGTCCTCAAGTTGGGTGCGGGTTTTCAGTTTGAGGAATTTGTCAATATACGCTTGGATGGGTTAGGGACCTTGTCAAATTTCTAGCAGGGAGTTCAGGGCGTAGTATCTAGTGTTGCAATCTTCCCCAGTGGCCATTAACTCAGCCTCAAACTTGGCGTAGTCTAAGCAGAATTCTACGTCCTCAGCTGTGGCCTTGCCAAACCAGTCCAAGGCGTCCCCTGATAGCATTGAAGCAACCCCAAGGATCTTCTTGGTGTCACTGGCATAAGAGGGGGCGTTGGTATGGAAATGCAGGCAGAGGACCAGCATGGCGCGTCTAGCTTCCTCAAGCGTGAGCTTCCCCATCTGAGGCATCTCCACTCTTTGTGAGGGACTGATTCACAATCACGTTTTGCACTTGGGAGGATGGAGCTTTGTTGGCGTCAGCAGTATTGGCGTTGGGTCTCTTTGGGTCATTCAGGTTTGCATTCTTCCACATGGAAGATATCAGGTTTGTGGTCATCTTATAGGTGTAATAAGTGATTATCAATAGCAAAAGCATACAAGATGCCCCAAGAAATAACAACATCTTGGGGCTCAGGGTACCAGGTTTAATAAAGATTGCCATAATGTCAGGGATCCAGTCTTGAGCGGCTGGCCCGTTGTTTTCAGGGGTAACTTGGGCCAGGTTTTTTGCGGGCAATGCCCACCACAAGAGGGGAGCTAACTTTAAAAGGTAGGAGGCAGACTTCCTCACCCAGGACCATGGGCTGGCAGCCGGGATTATAGTGTCAATCACCCCTGTGAGGGTGATGTACACAATCCCAAACAGCTTGCCAGAATGGTTGGTTGGAAGGTCAGGCAAAAAAGCGGGCATAGGTTTTGGGGTCACAGGTGGTTCCATGGACAGGTTGTAAGCAGGGAGATAGTTGAATTTCCCTCTGAACAACTTGGGTGTTGAAAATATCCACAGGCCTTGTTGGTTGTATCTAATTGTGGATTGTATGCGGGCCAGGGGATCAAGTTTGAGTATCTTTTCTGGGGTGTATTCCTTGTATTCAGACTTCAGAGGGTAGTTGGTAAAATGGACAGGTCCAAAGGGTACACCAGGAGGACAGAAAACAGCAGGCAGTGGGGCAGGCGGGCCAGGAGATCTCAAACTGAATTGGTAGACAGCAAATACAAAATAAGGCAATAGCTGTATGAGCCAAAATAACATAACCTTTATTCAAAAATGGCAATAAGTTTGGAGCGCCGGGTCTTTGGGTCTATATAGTACCCCACCTCCAAACTTAACATTTTCCATGGGGGGTTCATCAGGGCATTGGGAAGGGCAGGGCCAGGGGAACTGGGTGCTTGGGTCCAAAGGCAGCAAAATGGCACTTGGCCCAGGAGTTCTTTCATTGGTCAAGAATCTTGATTTGGCTACCTGATTATCTTGCTTTAGTGTTGTGGTCATGGGACTGGGCTGTGGGCCCGTGCCTCTTTCCTGGGTTGGCTCTTGATTGGTTGCTGGTGTAGACTTCAAGTTTATGAAGCTAATAGTTGCCAAATCAGTACCTCCATTAGGCGCTGTGATTAGTCTTCCATTTGGTGCAATAATTTCTTTGGTTTGGCTCTTTTTACTGCATGGGTCAACATTCTTGGTATCAGCTTGTGGGGGCTCAATCCCAGAAAAACGCAGGCGGGCAGTCCCGCAGTCCACAGGCCTGGCGGCCCAAAGGAATCCAGGGTCGGGGTTTGATTCCTGCTCCCAGGCCCAGGTTTCCAGAGAGGAAGAATTGTCAATCCTGACAGTTAGGTTCAGCATACCATCTTAGTGCTAAATCAATGTAAAAGTACACTTAAAAATCAAAAAATATATGAAAGTTATATGGAGAGCAGCAGAAAAAGTAGTAGATTATAATTACAAAAAATAAAAATTATTATGTGGAATTATTATTGTGAGTTGAAAAATCAAAACATAGTAAATTGTCAAGTTTGGCACTGTCAATCAGCTGGGAAAAGCTGAATTCTCACTGTCAAGTATGCCAGAGTTGAGCAGAAACATCAAATTTATTATGTTTTTTACATATAAAACTTGCTTAAATTTAAAATGGGTTTGAGAGTTAACCCAAAAGCAAGGCAGTTTCATATGCTCAAAAATTAAAAAATACAAAGTAAGTTAAAAAAGTAAATGAGTGGAAATGTGTTTATTAGTGATAATAATGTGCTGTGAGGAGCTGGGAGTGACTTATTTACCATAGTGTTGGTTAAAATGTTAAGAAGCTCTCTGTACTAATCCCCAAGTTAAAGTGTCTGGTGGATGGGTGTCAAGTGGCGCTCATAGTGCATCACATATTAATTTGGCCTTAATTACAAGCCTTTGATTAGTTAAATCTGAAACCAATTGTGTGGCAAGTGGATAGAGTCAAACAGAGGGGTGTAAACTTTCTGTTTTTTATAAATTACATATGAAATCTCTTAATAAATTGGGCTTAATTTATGTGGCACCACTTAATCCAAAAACCCAGGAATGACATAATGTAAAACAAGTGGTATATTTGATTAATGTCTATGCCACTAAATCCAGTATAGTGGTGCTTGGGAGCCTAATTGACAACTATGGACACTAATAATAAAAATAAAATAGTAAATAACAATTTTATATAAGTGCATATGTAAATTATTAATAAAATTAAAACTTGGCTTAAAAAGTGTTGAACTGGTCACTTTTTGTTTTAGAGTGTTGAACACAGGGGTTTTCATTTCTATTAGTAAATTTACTTATAAATTGCCCCTTAAATTGGTATTTTAGCTAACTGAATTATTAAAGGAGTCAAGTTTGGGTAAATTTAACCTTGGTTTTTGGTTTCAACCCCCTAAATTACTAGTAAAAATTAGCTTAAAATTTGTTAAGCCAAAAATACTAATAGATTCACATATGCGGCACTCAACTCCCTGGTACTCAACAAAGTGTCAAGTACCAGGGATTTGATCACCAGGGAGTCAAACTTACCACAGTTGCCTTTTAGGCCATCAGCCACAGATAATCTTGATGTCTGTGCAGTTGTTTTTACTCACTCAAGTGGTTAGTTTGAGCTTTCAGTTGCAAAGTAATCAACTTTACTTCCAAGAGACCTATCAATTGCCAAGTTCTGCAGCTGCTTCCCCAAGCAGCTACCTTGATAACGTCCCTGGGCATATCTATGCCTCTCTGGTGGCTTCAAGACCTCCTCAAAGCTTTCAGGAAGACACAGACAGGGAAACCTTACCCCATGTTAAATAAAGTTATCCACTTACAGACCTCCTGCAAGTGGCCAAAGAATCTTAGAGCTACCCCAGCTCATCCTTCCCTAGAAGCCCTAAGTTACCTACTAGGTTGCATCACCCTCCATCCCTAGTAGTCACCAGTTACCTACTAGACTGGGGCACTATCCTTTCCTAGTAGCCATTTGTTACCTACTAGGTTAGAACATCATCCAGCTCTAGTAGCCACCAGTTACCTACTAGACTGGGAAATTCTCCACCTCTATTAGCCACCAGTTACCTACTTTATATTTAGAACTTTAGCCACTATCTTTCTCCAACTTCAAGCATAGAGTCTTTATTGTGACTAAATCAGCCCTCACCTGCAAAACTGCCTCCATGTGAATCATCACAGTGAGGATCATGGCGTTTTCATCAGTAATGGATTCCAGGGAAGTGGCAACTGCTTGTTGCCAAGTAGTGAGGTACTCAGGGACGCTTCCTGTTTGTTTGATTACAAGCAGGGGGTCCCCACTACAATCAGTGAAAAAATTTCACTGTAGCAGGACTTGGTGGCATCTCTGAAGGCCACCCAGGTGACTTTGGGTTTTTGCCCAGCCCATTTGGTGAACCATAGGGCAGTGTACCTGTGAGGAATTCTAATGCAGTGGTAACCCACATGAGCTCAGGTACGTGGAAAATTTGAAGGCAGATTCTTTAGAGTGCAGCCAACTTAAGATGCTTCCCCTGTGACAATCCACATGCAAGCATTTTGCAGGCAAGGGCTGTTTTGGCCAAAATGAATATTGAATGTCAAGAAAAAGGTCAATATTGGTTAGTTTATTGATATGTCTATCTTGGGCTAATAGGGATGAGTGATATAAGCATGGGAAGGGGAGTAAGGTGGCCTTTTGTTAATGAAGTGAAATGTTGGGGGAGTTGTAACTAGCTTGAGATGGATGTGCTGAGGTGGCACTGAGATCCTGGTACTAACTTCATGGGGAGTGCAGTTGGATAACTTTACATAGACTGGGGGTAAGGTTTCTCTTTCTGTCTTACTGATAGCTTTGAGGAAGTCTTAAAGTTGCTAGTAAAGCATAGTTATGCCCAGAACCATCATTGAGGTGGCTGTCTAGAGAAACAGCTGCTGAACTTGATGGTTAGGAGGTTTCTGGGAAGTGTAAATTGGTTACTTTGCGCCTGAAAGTTCAAACTAATCACTTGAGTGAGTAAAAACAGTGGCAAGACATGAGGAGTGTCTGTTGCCAATGGCCTAAAGTGTAGGTAACTAATGGGGGTCCAGTCTAAGTTGATTCACTTATGGAGACTTCTTTTCTGAGTCTGAGGTGTTGACTAATGGAGACTAACAGAATAGAGAAGCTCAGGTGGAAGACATTGATGAAGATTAGCAGGAAGAAGGAGCAGAAGGACTAAGAAAATACTATCAAGGGTGGCTGGAGAGAGAAAAAGATAAAGAGCAAAGAAAAAAGATTTAAAGAGATTTAAAGAGATAAAATAAACAGAGAAATAAAAAGGATAACAAAGAAATAATTAATATAAGAGATACTAAATAGATAAAAGAATCAGTAAGATAAAAGAAACCTAAAACAATTAAAAAAATAAAGAAATAATGAAAACAGCAAAAATAATAAATATGAGTATTTATTAAATGATTAATTGAGTGGAATGAGGCCAGAGCAGACAGGAACAGAACAGAGAAACTTCAAAAGAAGGGCAAGACATTTTGCTGGGGCATTAAGATGAGTGAAAGCAAGCAACAGATGGACTCAAGTTTTGCCAAGAATTGACTAAGAACAAGGAAACACAGAGAAATGTTGAGCAAAACACAGCAAGGAAAATTCCTTATGTAAAACATAAGAGGAATTTTTTTGAATTGACATGGAAAAACATAACAGAAAAAGGGGGAACCAGAGAAACAGTTTGAAACACAGATCCATGATTTTTCCAGAGCAAGAAGACAACAGGTTTGAACCAGGGGTGGGAGAAAATAGCCCGGGGAAACTGTTTGGGGAAACATGCCAATCTGAACATGTGATTGGCTTCAGGAAGAAGCCTGTTTTATCAATGTTTATCATTGGTAAAACATAGAGAAAAAGCCTAATAAATCAGGGGTCTAAAAAGGGAAAGTATGTCCTGATTGGCTGAGGTAATTTATCAAGTTTAACTTATTATAGGTAGAGAAAAACCAAATAGTTTAAGCCTAGAAAAAAAGAATCAGAAGAAAAAAAGGCTGAAACAAGGAGCTATTTAAGGAGAAATATACTGAAACAAGGTGATATCCAGAACCAGAAGCCAGACAAGGAGCGCAAGACATAGAAGAAGGAGCCCAAGACATTAGGAAAGAAGTACAAGTCCAAGAGCAGGGTAGCTCAGGACCAGAAGGCCAAGAAAGCAGAACACATATGGCGCACAAGAAGTCCAAGACATAAGGAAGGGACACAAGACCAAAGACAAGGGGCCCAAGACATAGGGGAAGATGCCAAAGACATAGGACAAGGATCCCAAGACCAAGTACCAGTAGTCCAATATGTAAAAAAAGCAATCTAAGACTTGGGAACTCAAATATATTCCTCCAAAACAGGCCATAATACAGAAAGTTTTTCTAAGGGGATCTTCCTTCTGATTCAAATAAATGCCAATCTTGACTCCTATCAATTATCCCTGATTGTGTCTAGTTTTTAATGAATAAGACACATAACATTTTTTACCCTAGTCCAGATGAATAAGATGTCTACCACCATAACTGCAGGAAGTTTGCTACAAGTAAAACTTCAGGCAAAGAGTGGGGCCAGTTGAACCAACACTTGGGAATGACTACCAGGGGCAAGGAGTTAATAGAAAGAGAGTTCAAAAGACTTTTACAGGAATGGTATCAGCCCAAGAAAGGCCTCATTCCTGCTGAAGTAAAGGTCTATAAAGGGGATGCTTGTATGATCATTGGGAAGGTTCTTGAAGAATTTGCAGTAATGCAGTCCAAGTGCAACCTACTGCCTAACAAATCACCCCATCTGGAGAATGACAACCCCACCCAGACGGCACCTGGCTTTGACCCAGGACATGTAATGATGTCTGAGGAGCTGGAACACCACAGGTTTTATCCACACCACATGTGAATGATTTTAATTATAAGTTCATCATGCGCGGCAACCTCCAGAATTAACTCATACCTCATGGAACATCCTCTGTGTTGACAATCCTCAGAAAATATTCTCTTATTTTTAATATTAAAGGATATTTTTTTCTGGATTAAATAATTGACACTGATAATAAAAGATATTTTTAATTTTTATTCTGAGCCTTTAATTGAAATTATAAAAGATAAAGCAATATTTTTTGAAAATTTTGACATGAAGGATGTACATGCTGTATGAGTTAATTCTGGAGGTTGCCTCATGCGCTGTGATAGATAAGACTGAGGCAAGGTGACACTAACATCACACTGTCCCAGGTGGAGTCATTTGAAAACACCAGCAATAACCAGTTGATCCTGGTACACAACATAACCCTTAGGAATGCCCCATCAGGGATGGGGTTGAAGATTTCTTGGTGAGGTGTATTCATTCAGCCAGCACTTTGTCCTTTCTTAGGGAAGTTTTCTTATAATAGGTTGCTAACTAAACCTAAAGCTGCTACCACTGTTGCAAATGAACCAATAATATTCCAGTAATTATATTGGGGAAGACAACAATCCAAATAGAAAGGACAATAATAGGAATAAGATGTGTTATTTTTATGAACAATAAGGCTGATATACCATATTTGAGAGCCACAATTACCCAGGGGGTGGTATAGTGGTGTGTTCCATGTAAAGTTCTGGTTGGTAATAGCTTGAGGGAGGAATCAGCATATCAAATCAATAGTTCTCCTAAATAAGATATAGTTCCTGTAATTCAACATTGCACTCAGACTGGTCCATATCATTAATCACATCATGGGGCAACTCTTTGAGCGCCCCTTGTGTATAATGAGATACATTGGTGAAAAAGGGGTTAATCTCAGTTGCAACACCCCTTAGGTATCAAAGAGGCTATCAATCAGGGACAGGAGATACTTGTTATTAATATGTGACTTTTTTAAGAGCTCTATAGTCAGTAACAAGATATAGGACTCTATATTTCTTGTCTATGAAGAAGATGGCTGCATCAGAAGGATATTAGAATATTCTTATAAGTCCTTTTTCCAGAGTTTAAAATAAGGCTGATTGACCACAAATAATCAGGCTAATTATTTCACACAGATCTTATCAGTTACACGCCGTATTATTACTAGATAATCATTCTATTAAATGTAGTAATTATAAGCCGTGTAATCACTGGTTTATTATAATTGATATAGCTATTATGCAGCGTATAATTGTCAGCCAACATAGTATTTTCTAGCCTTTTGCACATTATTTGTTTGATATATGCATATATGCCCTTCAGGCTGGGTGAGGCTGAGTTGATACATCATCCAGTGGGAAGGAGGGGTAGATATACAATTGATGATCTTTTGATTACACAACATGTAATCAGTGATAATTACTGAGTTTGTATTAGCATTACACGGCGGATAATTGGTTCCTTAATGGTTCAAGTCAGTATTAAACAGTGGATAATCCTTGAGTTGATACTGGATTGAGTCAGCTATTATACAGTGTATAATCCCTAATTCAACCCAAAGCATCAATAAGCAGAAGGCTTAACATCCAGAAAAATATCACTGATTAAATCCTAAAAGAAATGCATTATTTCTATTCTCATAAACAGAGAGACAAGGTTTGGAATAAACCTAAGTGTCAACCAACAAGAAGGGTGATGCCTTAGTGCCATCAGAGGTGCAGGAAGGCACAGCTAACTAATAATTGCCAGTAAGCTAGCTCAAGAAGAGCGTAGGCTGTAGCTGAGGTGCCATGTATGCCTTGTAAAGGCCAGTAGCAGCACATGTGCCAAGGACAGCCAATCAGGATAGACATAGCCAGCATAAATAGATCTATTGCAAAGGTGGCCACTGAGAACTTTATGAAAGGACAAGATCAAGGGTTGTTGCAGTATATATAGATACATACACCTGAAAGGATGATAACAAGTTCTTAGTTACACATGGATAGATTGCAGCCGCTGGCTAGATTGTACTCCAGTCTGAATAAATGTAATTATCTTCAAAGTTCTATTCTACTGTAATATGTAGTGATCTTTGCATAAGACAGGTAGAGTACATTGGAAAGGCTAACATCTCTCTGTAGCTTTGAGCATACCAGCAATAACCACAATTGCTCAACACAGAGCTTCATATAAGTATTTCTTTAGTGTGTTGTCTTCTTGTGGCGTTAACTGGTAAATGGGTTGAGATTTAGGGATATTCATTTAAGATCAATTTTGTGTTGGATACCCCTGTCAGGTGATAAGACTGGTAGCTTTTCTTGTAATATAGAGGGGGATTCCTGGACAAACTGTTGATATATGGGGCCCTGTTTTTGTGAGCCGTCTGTGTTTTTGAAATGGATGATCCCATAGTACAGGTATTCTAATCAATTTTTCTGGTGTTCTTTTCCTCTTCTTATTCAGTCTTAGTAATATTAAAAAGTATGTGGTCCTGCATGAGAGTATTGTTGCAACTGAACCAATGAGGATTCAGTATTTGGAATTAGGGAAGACAACAGTCCAATAGAAAGGACAGAATAATAAGAATAAGGTATCATTTATTGTAGAATATTGTGATTAATATACCATATGGGGAAAGCATAAGGCCACAAGGGGGTGGCATAGTGGGAAGTTCCATGTAAGGTTTGAAGCTGAGGAATAACTTGTGTGGGGATCAGCAAGTTAAATTGGTAGCGCCCCTAATTAGGATGAAGTACCCACCATTCAATATTGCCATCAGATTAGTTCATGTTGTTAGATATGTCAAGGACAACTCATCAAGCGCCCCCTGTGTATTGTAAGATACATTAGCAGGCAAGTCTGGAAACTTGGTTGCAACAGCCCCCTTGCCCCCTGCTTGTTGTCAGACACCAAGACCGGAGTCTGCGGAAGGTCTGGGAAGGTCTGCACAAACAGCCTTTGTGTGGGGATGGCGCAGCAGGGGCGCAAGTAATCATGGTGAAGCTTCTTGGTGTTTCCTTGGAAATCTTCAAGTTGATAAGTGTGATTGTCATAGACTGCAGCTATCTTAAAGGGCCCTAGGTGGTTGGGCTCCAACTTGGAAGAATTGGGATTGAGGGTGTAGATGGGGTCACCTACAGTGTATCTAGCTTTGAGGTGCTTTGTCCCTCCTGCAATCTGCTTGTGTTCAATTTCCTGGGCTTTGGCACGCCATTGGTATAGGGATGGAGTTGTTACTAGGGAGGCTTATTGGGAACCTTGGACTGTAGCTTTTCCTGTTCAACCCCTGTCAGACTGTCAGGTATCCCAAAGGCCAGGGTACTGGGGCTGAACCCCATGCCCCTGTTGATTCTTGCTTGCAGGATAAGTAGAGCGGTGGGCAGGTGTTCAGTCCATGTGGTGTTAGGGTGCTCTTGTGAGAGCTTGGCAATCAATTAAACCAGTGACCCATTGACTGTTCCACACGTCCATTGGTATTGAGGATGATAGGGAATTATAACTATACGTTGGAGCGCATTCTTGGTGCAGTATGCCTTCATGACATGCCCAACAAGTTTGGGGCCGCCATTTGTGATGAGACGTTTGGTTTGCCCAAAGCAGGCCACAATTTCCTTGCCAATAAAGTGGGTGATGGTGGTGGCGGTGTGGTTGGTTGTTGCCCAGGCCATTGGCCAGCAAGTGAAGTAGTCAATGGCAGTGATAATGTACTTCTTTCCCAATCTGTCTTTGGGGAGTGGCCCCACAATTTCAAGGGCCCACTGCTCAAAGGGTTTCATGGCCTTGATGGGAAGGACAGACTTGGGGGGGGTGCAGGTTTGGACGTGTTCTTTTTGCACAACACACACATTTCAAGGAGGTCCAAGATGTCTTGATGCATGCGCGTCCACCAAACCTTCTGTTTCATGATCTCAAAGAGGTTGCACCCTCTGATGTGACCCAGGGTTTGGGGGTAGTGCAATATTGTGTCCCCTCATTGCATGATGGGAATGTAAGGCGTCTTCTCACCTGTCTCTGCCCGGCAGCAGACGTTACCAGCATCATTGGTGAACTGACTTTTGTTGTCCTTCAACTTGGAGATGGTGACCAAGTTAAGGCCTTTGTAGCAAGTCACCTCAGGGTGGAGGTAAAGCATGGGCCAATCTGGATCCAAACCATTGTCCCCAGTGATGAACACTACATAGAGTTGCAAAAGAGCGTCAGCTGTGAAAAGTTCCTTTCCAGGCTTGTACTCAATGCACAACTGGTAGGGGGATAGACGCTCAACCCATCCTGCTTGGCGGTGTGTCAAGTGGGACTGTGTGTTGAAGTACTGGAGCAACTTGTGGTCTGTCAAAATGCGGGGTGGGAAGGTGGCTCCTTCCAGGTAGCAGCGCCACTTCTCAACGCAGTGTACAATGGCTGCCAATTCTTTATCATGGATGGGGTAGCGTTGTTCCAAGTCAGTAAGTTTCCTGGATTCATATGCCACAGGGAGGAAGGCGCCATTGTCAGTTTCTACCCTTAGCACACCCCCTATGGCCCTGTCAGAGGCATTGTTCTTGAGTTTGTACTGACAGTTTTGATTGGGAAACTGCAGTACTGGTGCTGTTGTGAGTCTTTGTTTCAACATTTCAAAGGCTCAATCTCTGACAGGGGTTCAATAGAAGCTCTGTTTGGTGTTGAGGAGCTCAGTGAGAGGTGCAATTAGTTCCTTGCAATTGGGAATGAACTTGTGTACGTAGGCAACCATGCCTAGGAATGTCAGCACCTGGCCCACACTCAGTGGGGGGCGGCATGTTAGTGATTGCCTTGATTTTGGCAGGGTCGGGCTTTATCCCTTGGGCAGAGATGGTGTGCCCAAGGAATAAAAGCTCTGACTTGAGAAACTTGCATTTGGAGGGTTTAGCTTTTAGCTGGTTTTTCCAAAGGGTGTCAAGGACAGCACAGAGGTGTTGGAGGTGTGTGGTTTGATCTTGACTGAAGACAATTTTGTTGTCAAGGTACACAACCACACATTTTTCAATCAGGTCCTCAAATGCTTTGTTCATCAACATGGTGAAGGTGGAGGGAGTGTCAGTCATTCCGAAGTTCATGATGCAACACTCAAACAACCCGTAGCGTGTGCAGAAGGGAGTTTTTGCCTCATCCCCTGGTGCAATGCGGACCTGGTTGTACCCTGCAGTGAGATCAATCTTGCTAAAGACCTTTGCACCTGCAAGTGTATCAAACAGGCTGTTAATCAGTGACAGGGGTACTTGTTCTTAACTGTCACCTCATATAGGGCGCGGTAGTCTGTGACCAGGCAAAGGGACTTGTCCTTCTTAGCTATGAAGAAGACAGCCGCCCTGTATGGAGAGAGCAAGGGGCAAATAAAGCCCTTATCAAGCGCGTCCACAAGGTGCTGGCAGAGGGCTTCATCTTCTTTTGGTGTAAGACAGTATATGGTTGTGCTTTAGGTAACAATCCTTGGAGTTGTACAGCATGCTGAATCTCCCAGGGAGGAGGCAGTTGGTCCAGTGTTTCACTGAAGACGTCTTTGTACTCCCTGAGGAGGGCAGCAAGTGCTGGGGGGGTGAAGTGGCCAAGTGAGAGACCACAGATGGTTCAGCGCAGATAAATTTGACTGAACATTGGCTGAAGTCTAGTTTATTCCCTTGAAGTTGTACGAATCTGTCTCTGTTATCCTAACAAACACAGTATTGTGGAGTAACTTGCTCATTTCCACAGGGTAGATCTGAAAGCCCACCCCATTTCTATTAAGGGTGATGACAGAGGTATCCCAATTGATGTAGGGATGGTTGTGCCAAAGCCAGTCAAGACCACCAATTACGTTGTGGCTGAGCCCTGTCATGATTGGACCAGAGAGCTTAACCTGGACGTTCCCCATTCTCACAGAGAAGGGTGCCGTCTTGTGGGTGATGGCAACTCTGCGGGAGTCAGCTACTTGTACTGCTTTGAACCTGCTGGGCACTTGGTCTAATTGCTGAGAGTCGGCAAACGCCTGGTCCACCATAGTGTGGTTGGCCCCAGTATCTACCAGTAATTTGTGGGTATTCCCACGGAAACAGAAGGGATAGGACAAGTGTGTTACTTTATTTGAGGAGTGACTTGCTTGCAATACAAGGTTGTCACTGTGGACTTGAAAGACGTCCAGGGTTTCAACTTTGTGAATGTTGTAGTTGCAGGGATTTTTTACAAGCAGGGACTGAGAGAATGGGTCAGGTGGGGTTGCAAGGCCTCTTGTTACTACAACCCCCAGGATTTTCCCTGATTCTCAATCTGCAATAGCTGAAGCTCCCCCTTGCGGGGCCTTTAGTCCCATTATCCTGCTGACGGGGCTGGCGGCGGCCTACTTGATTGTGGTCATTTCCAGGTGTGATACATGGTTGGGATGGAGCATCACTGGTACGGCAGAAGCCCATTGTACCTGGTTGTTAGCCTCCACAATAGCCTTGTAGCAGTCATTGATGGAGGTGCAGCAACCTACAGGGACCCACTTACATATATGGGGTTTTAACCCATTGATGATGAGGGTGAGTAGCATTGCATTTCTGTCAGTCACAGCTTTTGGGGCGGCAGCAAGAGCTTGTTGCCAGGCAGCAAGGTACTCAGGAACAGACCAGTCTGTTTGATTGCTAGAAGAGGAGTTCCCACGACAATGGGGGAGAAGGTTTTGCTGTAGCAGGACTTGGCAGCGTCTTGGAATGCCGCCCAGGTAACGTCAAGTTCTTGACTGGCCCAGTTGGTGAACCACACAGCAGCGGGCCCCGTGAAGCAACCAGACACAGTGGCGACCCACATGGGCTCAGGGACCTGACAGATGCAAAGGCAGGTTTCAGTAGATTGGAGCCAACTGACAATGTTGGCCCCTTTGATGCTACCAGCAAAGGGTTCTAGCTGAAGGTTGAGCATGCATTGTGACAGGTCTGACCGGGGAGGGGTGACGCTGGCATCACGCTGCCCAAGGCAGAGACAATTGTACACACTGGTGAGAACTAGCTGGTCTTGATAGATGACGTATCTGTCAGGGATGTCCCCCTTGGGGATTGGCAGAAAGGTCTCTTGTTGGGGAGTAGCCATACGGCCCGTACTCTTTCCTTTCTTGGGGGGAATTTTTGTTTTAGGTAGGTTGTGAACCTACTGCTGCTATCACTGTTGCAACTGAACCAATGAGGATTCAGTATTTGGAATTGGGGAAGACAAAAGTCTAATAGAAAGGACAGAATAATAAGAATAAGGTATCATTTATTGTAGAATATTGTGATTAATATACCATATGGGGAAAGCCACAAGGCCACAAGGGGGTGGCATAGTGGGAAGTTCCATGTAAGGTTTGAAGCTGAGGAATAACTTGTGCGGGGATCAGCAAGTTAAATTGGTAGCACCCCTAATTAGGATGAAGTACCCGCCATTCAATATTGCCATCATATTAGTTCATGTTGTTAGATATGTCAAGGGCAACTCATCAAGCGCCCCCTGTGTATTGTAAGATACATTAGCAGGAAAGTCTGGAAACTTGGCTGCAACAGTATCAAGGTATGTAGGATAGACATAGTGATGAATTTCACTCTGTTACATGGTGAGGATAGAGCTTTCCCAATCATTGTGAGGGTGTATCTTCCTCATCCAGTAAATTCCTAGCACCACATTGTATTTGGGTATTGTGATGATGATTAAATCAAGAGTGGCTTTTATGTTCCCTATTTGTGCCTGGAATGGTTTATCCTCTATAATAGCTAGGGAATTTTATTCCCTGCCATAATCTCACACTTTACACTAATTTTATGTGGTAGGTAACTTCATAAGCTTGGTAAGTTTCTTGTCAACAAGAGATTACTCTGCTCCTGTGCTAAATAATGCTGTGCCTTGATATTATCAAAAACAGAAAGTATAAGTGAGAAGTTTGTTTTCATTCTGGGAATGAAATAGTATGTGATTGTTGGAGTGCACTTGGATCATGGTGATTGAGTCCATGTACTGGTTAGGAAATTGTTGTTTTGTGAGAGAAGATGACCCCCTAATAACCTCCCTGCTCTTTTCCTGTATCTGGATTTTCCTTGATGCTTTGAATACTGTTAGCTTGTGTGATATAAGTGTTTGCTCTGAGATCAGAACTTGAAGTGTGAGGGGTCTGCTTGCTGAAAAACTGATTCTTTGTGATTTTTGTGGTCTTCTTGCATTTCAAAGTTTGATGGAGGGTGTCTGCTTTTTTGAGCTGCATGCTTTACTCCCTGGAAGATCTCCTGAAGGTTAGTACTATAGATTTACATCAAGTGTTTCATAAAATAGAAAGTGAAGCTATCACAGAAGCTCTTATGGCTTGGAATTCTGTTGTGGTTGTCTTGATATGCTGCAATATATTTGTCGATAGTTCCTGTCATTTTGAGTCTCTTTAGTTCTTGGGTAATCACAATGTCTGTATTCTTGATGCAGAATTTCTCAATGAATTCTCCTTTGAAAAGGCCCCAGTTTTTGTTCTGGGTTGGTTTGGGCTTCAAAACATTTATCAACAAACTTGGGGCAATTCCTGTGGCTCTGAGCAAAATTTTGCTTGCCTAAAGTCTTGTGAGGAAGTCATCTTTTGAGAATTTGGTTTATGTGTTTTGGATTCAGAGAGTGGCATTCTCTTGGCAAAGATATGCAAATGTGCTAAGCTCTGCTGATTGATGATGTTGGAAGAAAAAAGTAGGTATCTTGGGGCTTCCTGTGGGCCCAGTTGGTTCAAGGTTCTTCTTATGATGAGGTAGTTGAACTGTTTGCTGGGTATGAGAACATCATTGAAGATGATGTATCTTGTGGGGACAACATGTCCTTCTTCATAGGCTGTCCAGTGGGTAGGAAGTGACATATCCTATGTCTTTTACTTTAGGGGTATTGTTTCTCAAGTTGGGTAGGTATGGATAACCAACCTGGCTATTATTGTTGAGCATATACTTCTGGAAAGTATAAAATACAAGTTAAGAGAAAGATTTAAAAGAAAATTGATATCATTATTAAAATGTAATCAGAGCATTTTATAGTTTGTTGATATGCCACATGATATCAATGTAGGTGATATATGTCATATGGTTTGAGAGAGTTGGATTCCCTTGGAAAATCAAGGGATTGATCCTAGTGGAATATCTGGATTGGAACTTAGGGTCACCTTCTACTTGATAGTCAAGTCCTTTCTTAGGGAAATGATTTCCCATGAGGGAGTGATTCAAAATGTTGCAATAAAAGCATAGTGAAGTGCAAATTTGTTTATTTTATAGGTAATGAGCTGAACAACTACTAAAGCTCCGGGATGGATCTAAAAATGAGAGATATGAGCTAATTTGTTAGGCAATGTGCTGATTCTGGAATGTTTAAAAGTAACATTTCACAATAAAATAATTCAGAAGTCTCAAATTTTCAAGCAAACGCGTTGTTTTAAACATTTAGTTTTAATTGACTCTATTAATTACGATAAGCGTCAGCTTGATAAGAGAATTACGAGCTTTAAGGTTGGATATAAACATATTTGTAAATTATGGTTCCAAAGCTTCCCACAGGCTGATTCTAGAGTCTTGTGAAGCTGCAAAAAGAAAGTTGGATGATGTTTTCAACGTCTTTGCGATGCAGTCGGAACCATCGAAATAGAAAACGTGGGCTATTTTTTCACGGTGGAAATTCAATTTTCTAATGAGCTGCATATCAGAAATCGAATATATGCCGATATTATTATCTAAATGACCTATTGCAATGGTGCCATTTCTAATTGTGGCACACGATCCTCCTGAGTCTAGTTGTTTCATAGTTATAGAATGTGACTCTAAGCTAGGTGGTTCTAGGATAGGTTGACTTAGTTTAGGCGCATTTTGGTCATTTTCTTGAATCTTTGCCAACTAACAATCAGATGATAATTAACCTTCGAAGCATACCTCAGCCCCGGAATAGTCCAAGTTGAATCGTGCTAGCTTGCCATCTAAACAAACACTAAAGCCAAACGACTTATCTTCAGAGACCACAACAGCTAAAATCGGTACAGAGTGAAGACGTGTGATTTCCCATAAAAGTTGATGGCGCACTTGCATGGCTTCCAATTGTTGGTCCAACCCCAACATATGCCACTGAAGCGAGCCATCCTCAAAGGCTATTAAAAGAAAGCATTCTAGAGAATTTTCCGAATCGGCACATGCATTTGAATAAAGTTCCAGTGCCATAGGCATGTTATCTAAAAGAAGTTGAATCTTAGCTTTAGGAACTAAATGTATATTGCAAATGGAGAGACAGCGACTTGTTTTGAGTTTCTAGACTCTAAAATCAAGTATATGTAATTCTTACTTTCAGAGGCGGCTTGAAAGTTTGTAACTCTCGTAAAGAAGGTCTCAGGAGACTGAAAATAAACTTTGTGATTTAACACAAGGTCGGTAGCCAGGGGAGGAAGACATACACATACAATTTCTATTAGACCACTTTCGCTAAAAGGTGATGCTATCCACTTCAGGCGTCTTACAAGACCATCAGGAAAGGTCTTGGTCGTTTCCGGAAGAGCTTCTAAAAATGGATTTATTGAAAGGCCGAATATTTCAAGGCTAAAAGATGACTTCGAAACTTACTTAAAACACTAGGGCAGCAAAAGGTAAGGCTATCAGTAGGGAATGAGGCAACTAATATAGGGAATGGAGGGATGAACAGAATAGGATCCAGAGTATTCCTATCTGTTGTTCCAACCAAAGAGGCTGGCAAAGCTGAGCCACTTAATGTCCAGTACCATATTTGCATCTCAAGAGAACGACTATATGTCAGGACATAACCACCATCTAAGTCAGTGATGCCAAGAACAGAGTCCAAGACGTCTCCAGTCTTTTTAGATTTATACGAACTTTTTGAAAAATTCTCAAAACTCAAAACTAAATGTTGAGAGGAAAGGTTATAGATAGAAATAGATCCATCCCGCTCCCTAGTATTCTAATTTAGTAAACAAGAGCTTTAACCATAGAAACACCAGCTTAAGATGCCTAAAAAGTCAATGCAAATAAATCATTGAACAAACCAAAAGATTAAAGCACTATAAAAGTTTTTATTATAAACAAAACTCCTTATCAATAAGCATTTATCAAAAATAAACTTTAAATAAAAAAGCATACGCGAGTAAACACATACTTTTCTGTGAAAAAAGAATATGATAATCACTTGCAGAGATGAAAAAATCAATAAAGCATCTAAAAGCTCAAAAGATTTAGTACAGCACAATATTAGGAATTCAGAGTAAGAGCATTAAAATGAAAAGCTATCCACAAATCTTTTTATTTAGAAATACTTCTTAATATCAAAACTAATATCTTAGTCAAGCTTAGTATAAATATCCAAAAAGATGTAAGTAAATATATAGATACTAAAAGCCAGATCTTAAGGTATAAAATAACCAACTTTTAAAACAATATTTACCCTGCCCATAGAAAGTGTTGATTTACACCCAATTCAGTTTTCAGTTTGACAACTTCTAGACAATTGACAGCTGTTTCACATCCTCTATAAACAAATTTGGGTAGGTTTTTTTTAAAATTTGGCCGCTTTTGAATTAAAGAGCTATGCATCACTAAAAAGTAAAATAGTCGAGGGCAGATTAAAAGTAGGTAAAGCAAAGCAGCCAAACTTTTATAGCAACTTTATATAAACTTTTCACTCTAATTACAGTGGCTTTAGCAGCAATTGTATTGAAATCAAATCCCTATTAGTCAACTACCAGATGTGTAAATCCCTTAGTAATTTTTGCTCAAGTGATTTAAGCTATTTTTTACTAGTATTCAGGGATGTGAAACCAAAAATTGAGATCAAAAACACTGGAAGTCGACTCCGTTTAATAATTCCGTTTGTTCAAAGACTAATTTAAGAGGTAATTTATATGTAAATTCACTAATAAAAATCAAACCCACTGGTGAACGACTCTCTAAAAGTAAAAGTGGCAAGTTGACACTTTTTAAGCCAAAAAATGATTTGATTAATAATAACACATCTGCACTAATTTTTATTATTATTTACCATTACAGCAGGTTTACAACCTGTTGAGATGAACAAAAATAGTTCAGTTCAGAATAAATTGGTTCAGTCACAATGAATTTCAACTTTTCTGATAAAAATAGAAGATAATTTCACAGAAAATCTGCACTAATTGCCAAAAATGACCAGACACACAATGAATGATGTAAACTGAGAACAAATGAATGCTGGTTCAGCAACAAATATTCCAATCACTAGAACAAATTGATTTCAGTCACAAAACAAAGCTATTATGTTTTTATGATTTTTGAGAACAAAATAAACTGTCACTAAAGTGAAAACTTGATCCAACAACAAACCTTCATAGCAACTGTGTCAGGATTGACAATTCTCTACCTGTGGAAAACCAGGCCTGGGAACAAGATTCAAACCCCAACCCTGAATGCCCGTGGGCTGCCAGCCTTGAGGACCAAGAGGCTGCCTGCCTGCGTTTTTCTGGGATTGAGCCCCTGCAAGCTGAAGCCCCAGCTAAGTCCCAAAGCCAGAATACCAGCATAGGCTTGAGGGGGATGGCTCCTGAGGAGGGACATCTCAACTTGCCAAATGGAGGCAAGGAAAGTCCCTCTGTGAACTTTATAAACTTGAAGTCTTCACAGGTAACCTGTCAGGATTGACAATTTGTTACCCCTCAAAACCCAGGCCCAAGGGCGGGATTTGAACCCTGAAACCAAATTCCTGCGGGCTGCTGGCCCCATGGACCAAGAGCCCGCCTGCCTGCGTTTTTCTGAGTTTGAGCCCCCGCAAGCTGAAGCCCCTGCTAAGTCCCAAAGCCAGAATACCAGTACGGGTTCAATTATAATGGTTCCTGAGGAGGAGTTTCTTGAATTGCCTAATGGAGGCAGAGAAGGTGCCCCTGTGAACTTCATGAGCTTGAAGTCCTCTTGAGTAACCAATCAAACTCAACTGCCAAGGAAAAACTCGGGCTTTGGGCCTGACCCTGTGACCACAGCAAAAAATCAAGGAAATCAAGTGACCAATTTGGACGTTCTGACCAATGAGAGAACATCCAGCCAAAGTGCCATTTAACCACTCCTGCACCTGGGTCTCCTGGCCACCCACCCACATTTTTCCTGATATTTTGATGAAGCCCTTATGGAAAATACTAAGTTTGGAGGTGGGATGCTATATATGCCTATAGATTCTGCGCTCAAACCTTATTGCCATTTTTGAATAAAGGTTATGTTATTTTGGCTCATGCAGCTTTTGCCTTATTTTGTATTTGCTATCTACCAATTCAGTTTGAGATCTCCTGGCCCTCCTGCCCCACCGCCCACAGTTTTCTGTCCTCCTGGTGTACCCTTTGGACCCGTACATTTTACCAACTACCCTCTGAAATCTGAATACAAGGACTACACCCCAGAAAAGATACTCAAACTTGACCCTTTGGCCCACATACAATCTGCAGTTAGATACAACTGACAAGGTCTGTGGATCTTTTCAACACCCAGGTTGTTCAGAGGGAAATTCAACTATCTCCCTGCTTACGACCTGCCCATGGAACTGTCTGTGACCCCAAAACCTATGCCCGCTTCCTCACCTGACCTTCCAACCAACCATACTGGTAAGCTGTTTGGGATTGTGTACATCAACCTCACAGGGGTGATTGACACTATAATCCCAGCTGCCGGCTCGTGGTCCTGGGTGGGAAAGTCTGTCTCCTACCTTTTAAGTTAGCTCCCTCTTGTGGTGGGCTTTGCCCACAAAAAACCCGTCCTGAGTTACCCCTAGAAACAATGGGCCTGCTGCCCAAGACTGGATCCCTGACATAACCAATCAAGTTCAATTACCAGGGGGAAACACAGGCTTCAGGACTGACCCCATGACCACAGCCCAAAATCAAGAAAAGCAGGTAAACAATAAGGGTATTCTGGCCAATGAGAGAACACCCAGTCAAGGTGCCATTTTGCTGCTTCTGTGCCTGGGTGTCCTGGCCACCCAGACCCACATTTCCTGATATTTTGATGAAGCCCCTTGGAAAACCCCAAGTTTGGAAGAGGGGTGCTATATAGACCTAAAGACCCTGTGCTTCAACCTTATCACCGTTTTTAATAAAGAATGTCATATTGGCTTTCACAGCTATTACCATATTTTGTATTTGCCTGCTATCAATTCAGCACCAGATTATCTGGCCCTCCTGCCCTTCTGCCTGCAGATTCCTGTCCCCCAGGGCAACAGCCAGAATTAACTCATTCCACAAGTCAACTTACTGAATGTTGACAAATTGTTGATATTCAGCAAGTCAACATTATTTTAGTATTTGTCTGCCAGAATTGGGCATTTACAAAACTAAGCTAATTTTTCATAGTGAATTATTAAGTTGGAATTGCAAAATTAAAAAGGAACAGGCATAATGTCAACACCATTTAAACAAAGGCTTATTTTTAAGCCAAAAAACTAATATAATTTACTATGAAAATGTAAGTTTCTTTGTACTTTTACATTAAGGCCAACTCCAGCAGGTAATATCTGGATGTCAACCCCAAATAAGAATCCATAAATTTCTTAATAAAATATACAATATTCTAAAAATGACTACTTTTTATATTTTTATGCTACTGTAAATTCAGAACCTGAACGTAAAAATGCG